>JAWPHD010001521.1:0-315099 GCA_037043455.1 Cyrtodaria siliqua | reverse complement strand
GCTAAATCTCCTGAACCTCTGGCCGGATTTCAACGAAACTTGACAAGGATGATCAGTATCAAGCCTAGTTGTGCAAATAATCGCCATATTCCGGTTGAACGATTGTTGGCAGAGTTATGGCCCTTTAAATGTTTTAATACACACACTTTGTTCAGATTAGTCTCTTATGACGGGGACAATTACAGAGTTGAAGGGTGACTCATTACTGAGGGGAAGGGTGACATATTAAAGAGATAAAGGTTGACACATTACAAAGGGGAAGGGTGACACATTACAGAGGAAGGGTGACACATTACGTATATAAAGAGTGACACATTACAGATGGGAAGGGTGACACATTACAGAAGAAGGGCGACATATTACAGAGGAAGGGTGACACATTACAGAGGGGAAGGGTGACACGATAAAGAAGCGAATGGTGATACATTACAGAGAAAAAGGGTGACACATTACAGAGTGAAATGGTGACATCTTACAGAGGGGAAGGGTGACACATTACAGAGCAATTGGTGACACATTACAGAGTGGAAAGTTGACACGTTACAGAGGGGAAGGGTGACACATTACAGAGGGGATGGGTGACACAATACAGAGGGGAAGGTGAACACATTACAGAGAAAATGGTGACACATTACAGAGTGGAAGGTTGACACTTTACAGAGGGGAAGGGTGACACATTACAGCGGGGAAGGGTGACACAATACAGAGGGAAATGATGAACCATTACAGATTGGAATGTTGACACATTACAGAGGGGAAGGATGACACAATACAGAGGGAAATGATGAACCATTACAGATTGGAATGTTGACACATTACAGAGGGGAAGGATGACACAATACAGAGGGGATGTTGACACATTGCAGAGGAAGGGTGACACATTACAGAGTGGAGAGATGACAGATTACATAGTGGAAGGGTAACACATTACGGAGGGGAAGGATGACATATTACAGAGGAAGGGTGATACATTACAGAGTAATGGTGACACATTACAGAGTGGAAGGGTGACTCATTACAGTTTGAAAGGATGACACAATACAGAGGGGAATGGTGACACATTGCAGAGGAAGGGTGACACATTACAGAGTGGAAGGGTGACAGATTACATAGTGGAAGAGTAACACAGTACGGAGGGAGAGGATGACATATTAAAGTGGAAGGTGATACATTACAGAGTAAGGGTTACACATTACAGAGTGGAAGGGTGACTCATCACAGAGTGGAAGGATGACACATTACAAAGGGGAAGGGTGACACATTACAGAGGGTAACGGTAACACATTACAGAAGAAGGGCGACATAATACAGAGGAAGGGTGACACATTACAGATGGGGATAGGTGGCACATTGCAGAGAGAAAGGGTGGCACATTACAGATAGGAAAGGTGACACATTGCAGCGGGAAAGGGTGACAGTCACACATTACACAGGAGAGGGGTGACACATAACAGAGGAAGGGTGACACATTACAGACGAAGGGTGGCACATTAAGGAGAGAAAGGGCGACACATTACAGAGGTGAAGGGTGACTCAATTCATGCGAGAAAATGTGACACATTACAGAGTGGAAATGTGGCACATTAGAGAGGGAAGAAGTGCCACATTACAGAGGGGAAGGGTGACTCATTAAATACAGAATGGGTGACACATGACGGAGTGGAAGGGTGTCACATTGCAGAGTTGAAATGTGACTCGTTACTGAGGAGAAGGGTAACACATGACGTATAGAAAAGGTGACACATAACAGAGCGGAAGGGTGACACTTAAAGATGAAGGCAGACAAATTACAGAGGGGGAAGGGTGACACATTGTAGAGAGGAAGGCTGACACATTACATTTAAAATACCAGGTATTTAACACGCCTAACGAGGATTTGATTTAGTGTTGATACAATACAGGATTAATCCTAAAATTTGGATTTGGAGATTGTCCATTTCAGAATTAAATTGTGTTAACTTTCTTGATAATGTGCATTGGTCTGTTTTGTTTTGTCTAGGGACTAGACCAATTTATTCCCGTGCATATTTTAGTTTTGCAGACGACATTACAGACGATGCGTGGCAAGTTAGACAAGACGGCGCCGTTGAAATCACACTCACTGTTAGATTTCCGATAAAATCGCAACATCTTAAAAAAAGAGTGTTCCGATTGATATCATCATCATAATGAAAAAAATATAGCATATAATAGAAAAAGCACTGCATATCATAAGAAATGCACCACGTATAAAGTCGTTTGTACCGAATATATTGCAATTGAAACCACCGAATATAAAGACGTATCCACCACGTATATTAAAATAAATACCACATATAAAGTCAACAGAAGCACTGCATATAAATACAAACCTACTTCACATAATGTTCAAAGGACCTCATATATTAGCTAAACTACTGCATATAACAATAAATGCACTACATATAATGATAACTGGACTACATATAATGGTTTATCTACTACATACAATGGCTTATATATCGCATATAATGATTAATCTATTGCATATAAATACTTTTCTATCACATATAATTAAAAATGCACTGCACTAGGGAAATGCACTGCGTAATACACTACATTAATCGGCAACATCAGAAGACATTCATGGCGTTCCAAACTTACTGGCAAATGGTTATGGTAACAGCGTATTAATTGCGTATTTATCATTTGTGTAATTAATTGCAAACTGATGAATGCAGAAGGCTTCATTTTAGGGAGCGGAAAGATATGTAACAGAGGTTTACAGAAGGTCTTTCACACCTTATATAAGTTATATAAGTTTTGAATATCTCTTTGTTAGTAGTTCACATATTGATTGATGGTTTAATAATTGCCTAACGTAGTACAGATGTCAGTATTAGTTAATTACTATTATATTGTATACGTTAAGCAGATGTTTATGCTTATTAAAGATTGTGGTCACATGATTTCACAACTAGTACTTAGATGGCATAAACTGTGTTGTCAATACACATTTATTGACAATTTATTATTTATGTTGTTAGAAACTGTTTCTATAACGCTAACAAGTGGATTTGAATATCCTGTATGTGCAATCGGAAGATCACTGAGAAGGACAGACTAGAGTCTACAGTCAACAGTCAGTCATGAAAGAATCCCGTTTGAGTTATGCATTTAAGAGATGCCTTTGCGGTCCGTCGGCCGTCTCATATACTCATATAATTTATTCTATCGAATACTGTTATTCAAGATCTTTGTCAGTTTTACTTTAAATTACAAAGAAGTGTTACCGGGATGTGTACTGTAATAAAACAATATTAGATTTGGATTAGTATAGGCCATATCCCAAATATATGTTGAACATTTAAATACTATTTACCTTTATTTTACCTCTGTTCTTGCCGTACGCCATTTTTCGTGAAATGTATTCAACAAAATGTCACGTGATTTCCCACACTGAACATAATATAGAGTAGAATTCAGAATGTGATGTTTGATTATTGAGAAACGGACTCATTTGTTCATAGAAAGAATGGGTTCATATTTTTAAATTTTAAATCGCAGTAATATAAAATGTATTTTTTTTCTAGAATACTATTACACCAAGTTAATATTGTAGCCAACATGTTTAATTTCATATATATATTGTTTCTATATTAATATTAATAATAGTGTATATTTATAATTATTTCCAAATATGCAAATACATTGAAACGCATTATTGTCTTTAACTACTGTGATGTCGTGTGAACTGTATTGACCGTTTATTAGTAATAGTGTACCGTTAGGGTCTAAGACAGGTACATATATACACAATATAAAGTTTGACTAGGCATTTTGGCTGATATAATTTGATTCTTTAGTAGTATTTGATGAAATGAAGTGGCGTATTGTGTAACGTGATTTAATTTCATCTCATCATAAGTTTTGTTTTCTTTACAGCAGATATAACTTTGTGTATTGATTAACAAACATAAATAACTGCTAATTGGAGAAATGCGACAAAATCTATAAATATAGATATAAAAATCTAACAGGAAAAGCAGCATTTAGGAACGATAGTCAACCACAAACACACACAGAAACAAAGAACAAACTTAAAGATGAATAAAAGGCCAAATAAGACATCACAAACACAAACGGGTTGACAATAGGCAATTTTAAACCAGGTTATAGGGTAAGCCAAACCTCACACTTACCATAACGTCAACCCAATACAATACTTTTCAGTGTAAGTATTCTCACTGGCACATTGTTTTTTAAATTAGAAACATGACCTCATTTTTACTAAAAAGGAACTCAATCAGGGTTACCGTTACCATAAACTTCGTAAAACCTTTGCAAAATTGTATTATCGTAACCCTGATTTTCTTTCCAAATTTAAAAGTAATTTAAGGACTCTTCTGCGACAAGGACTATCACAACCTGACTTATATGATGATGTGATTTATAAACTTTGTAAGATTCTTGGTCATGATCACTTTCATACTATATTTGTTAAACTTGTAAATAAGTTTATCAAAAGAGGTTATGACAGTATCATTTTGCAACGTAATGCATGCTTGGTGGTGGACCCTTTCATAGTTCGCCACTATGCTTTCCTCTTTAATTGTACGATTGTCGCAGACCGTTTGTATAGCGGCGACTATCATTTGCCGTTTAGACATCGATGAGTAAAGTTATATACTTTACTGGATTGTTGATTTCACATAATAAATATATTATTCATATATTTACAGATATGCAACATATTTATTATGTGAAATCAAAAATATAGTAAAGTATATAACTTTACTCCTTGATGTCTAAACGGCAAATGCGCCGAAGCAAAGCTTTATCGCGTTGCACGTGCATAATTATAGTAGTAAAGGTATGAGTGTATAACATGCCATTGCTATAGGATATATTATAACAGGGTCACCTGTGTTATGTTACTTAAAAGGGAAAATACATAGATAAATACAGACGCAAGGTTTTAATGAGTTTATTATTTATTTTTCCGCCCTATGACACGATGACCGGACAGGCTGTTGACCCTATCATGACGCCTACCTAAAGCCCATTGGGACGGTGGCGTTTGATGTTTGTCTATGATCTTTCTTGTCGTGCCCTTAATGGTTTATTTTTTTGTTGCTCTGGCTTCTGCGAGGTTATTGAGTACCTTCTTTGTGGCTTTCTAGGCTATTGGTTGTGTCGAGAATATTTGTGTTTTACTTATATTGCCTATTGATGCTGCATTGTTGATTAAGATTAGATCATGGCGGGGATTTCTTTATTTACACTGTCCTGTTTTAATGGGATGACAGTAGGGTAAGTGTGAGGTTTGGTGCACCCTAGAACCGGTTTAAGCCCCCGGTGGCCTACTTTGCCACTGACCGTTCCAAGGCCGTAGCCCTATTGTCAACTCTTTTGTGTTTGTGATTTCGTTTGCATTTATTATAACTTTTGCCTTCTTGTTTGTTTGTTTGTGTGTTTGTTTCTGTGTTTGGTGGTTGACTGTCCTCCTTGAATGCTAATTTCCCTGTCCGATTTATATTTCTTTTGGCAGCCTGATAACACATCATGTTAGTCATAAAAGAGTCGTTCTAAAAAATCTTACATTGAGTCTTATACAGATCATTATACAGAAACAGCTAAACCATGACATGTTAGAAGATAAAGGGCTATCATATCAAAATTTAACCAATCATCACTTGTATCATACAACAGACATGATAGCATTCTAACGATAAATACACCATCAGGGCATTAGTTAGAACTTTGGCATAATTGTATCATTTTAACTCTTGATACAAAACAAACCAGTAATCTAGTAACATTATTGCGACAATGACTATCACAACCTGAACTATATGATGACTTGATTTACAAGCTGCGTAAGATCCTTGGTCATTATGACTTTCATACACTCGTTTTGCAACTTACTGAATGTTTAGCAAGTTTACGTTTTTGCCACGATGCATACCTCTTTGCTGGTAAAAACAGATTCGTTGAGTGTAAGATAATTGGACAGAGTGTGGACCATATGCTACCATCTACCTTAATCCTAAAAAGAACAGTTGATATTTGTATTACATCTTTCCTTGTCGTACCAGTAATGGTTTATTCTCGCTGGGTTTGATTTTAAGGGAAAATAACCCAACATGTACCATCTCCTACAGGATTTCCATATCGCGCAGCAGCTAAATAATCGTTATATTATTAACTCTATGTAACTGTATACTTTACCGTAATCGAGGTTCATCGGTTCTCACGGTTTGTTCAAGGTATTTGTTGGCTCAGTTAAAGTAAATACTAGATAAAATAGTTCAGGTGCACATCATGAAAAGGCATCCAGCATCCGGCGTCTTACTAGACATATTGAGCATCATCGGTCCTCACTGTTTTGTTCTTGGTATTAGCTAAAGTTAATGCACGAACAACTCAGTTCAGGTTTACCTATGTTAATGCTCATCCTGAACGGTAGATTACACAATACTGACATATATAAAAGCAATTAAATATATAATTAGTGATTTGGTTTAAACATATTTCACTTTTTCAATAGTTGACAACATTTCATATATACATTGTAAAATCATGTTAAAAGGTTAGAACAAACGTAAACTTCTTATATAATTATTTTCCTAAGTTAGTGATTTGCGCTTGAAGTATTATCGACTTAGAAAATAACAAAACAAAAAAGTATTCGTCGAGACCAAGCGTTCCGAGATTGAAGTATTATTTGAATTATATTAACAAGTTTTATGTAGTGCGGTTGAGAATATGTTAATTCATTCGTTTCTTTATTTCCTTCTGGTATCAGACGTACATACTAATTTACTTTGACAAATGTGAGTTCAATATTGATTGTCAGTAATGACTATATAAGTGTCGTTTTATGGCCATCAATGATTATATAAAACGGTTGTTGAATTTATATGGAAAAAGGTTTCAGGCTCCAAACTCATTATGTTCAAACACGATATAATTATAGAACAAGAAACTATTGATACATGTCATCTAGTCACAATATATAATGCAAAGCCATATATCGCTGTCTTCATCAATGAAGCATTATACGCATCGACTCAAGTTAACCCATAGGGCATTATAAGCACTTATTTGCTCTACTTCAATGAAGAGGCGTTATAAGCCTGCTACTGAATATCCATAAATTGTCACCATTATTGAACAAAGAGAGTTTTGATGTTTATATAAACAGTTACTTAACAGAGTGTTAGCGCAAGCTCAGTGTTAAGATACAATACAAATACAAGCTGACTGTAAGGCTAGAATCGGTGAATATACCACACTCCAAAGACCATGTGATTATCTAAACCAGACCCCAAAGCCAGTGTGGGTATAACATTTGCCTACAAGTCGGCAATTGCTTTTATCTTTGTGGATTAATAACAAAAATCGTCACCTTTCGAAAACGAAATACTGCGCGGATAGACCCATACAGCACTGTCATAAACCCTGATATGAACCTCGATATAAAACTTGATATGAATCTTGATATCAAGAAATATAAAAAGATCGGACAGGGAAAGTAGCATTCAAGGAGGACAGTCAAACACAAAAACAAACGCGCAAACAGACAAACGAGAAGGCAAAAGTAATAAAAAATGCAAACGACATCACAAACACAAAAGGGTTGACAATAGGGCTTCCGCCTTGGAACGGTAAGTGGCCAAAAAGACCACTGGGGGTTTAAACCAGGTTCTAGGTTGCACCAAACCTCACGCTTACCCTACTGTCAACCTAATACAACGGGACAGTATAAATAAAGAAATCTCAGCCATGAACTATTCTCTAACCTACAAGGCAGCATGATAAACTTTGATATGACTTTCTTATGAACCTTATATGATCCCTGACATGAACCTCAATATTGACGTCGTTGTGAACCCTGATATGAATATAGAAATCGAACAGGTAAAGTAGCATTCAAGGACGACAGTAAACCACAAACGCACACAGAAACAAAGAACAACAGTGATATGAACCATGAAATGAACTATGAAACCTTGGTATGAACCCTGATATGAACCTTGATAAGAACCTTGATATGAACCCTGATATGAACTCCGATATGAATCTGGATAAGAACCCAAATATGACCCTGATATGAACCATGATGTGAACCTTGATATGAACCAATATATGAATCCTGATATGAACCTTCATATGAACCAGGAGAATATTGACTTATATATAAGCTGTTACTTAACAGTCAGCATGTTAACGCAAGTTCAATGTTAAGTTAATGTTAACTTAAATGTTAAGTTAAAATGCAATAACGGCTAGCATCGGTAAATAAATCAAATTCAAGGCCCGTGTGACTGCAAGGCCAATGTGGGTATACAATTTGCCTCCTAGTCGACAATTGTTTTTATCTTTGTGGATTAATATGAACACTGATATGAACCTCGATATTAACCTTGTGGGAACCATGGTATGACTCCTGATATAAACCTCGATTTCAAACTTGATATGATCCCTGACATGAATCCTGATATGAACCTTGATAGTAACCTTGATATTGTACAAATTTACCAAAGAGGTTAAGACCCAAACATATTGAAACGCACGGCATGTTTAGTGGTTAAGAATATAAAAAGATCGGACAGGGAAAGTATCATTTAAGGAAGACAGTCAACCACAAAACACAGAAACAAACACGCAAACAGACAAACAAGAAGGCAAAAGTAATACTAAATGCAAACGACATCACAAACACAAAAGGGTTGACAAAAGGGGTACCGCCTTGGAACGGTCAGTGGCAAAGTAGGCCACTGGGGGTTTAAACCGGTTCTAGGGTGCATCAAACCTTACACTTACCCTACTGTCATCCCATTAAAACAGGACAGTGTAAATAAAGAAATCCCCGCAAAGATCTAATGATTAATTAAACCATACACGTTCGCCTCTATGCTTTCCTCTTTGATTGTGCGATGACTGGACACATTTTGGATCCTATGATGACGTCTACCTAAATCCCTAAAAAAAACGGTAGCGTTTGATGTTTGTCTTGTCGTACACTTAACGGTTAGTTCTGTTGTAGCTCTGGCTTCTGCCAATTCATTGCGTACTTGCTTTATGGCTTTCTATGCCTTTGTTTTTATATTATATCTTCATGATCATTTATGTGTTTTCTTTATATTGTCTATTAGTGCTGTCTTGTTTGTTGTAGAATATAACTTGGCGGGGATATCATTATTTACAATACTGTCCCGTTTTATTAGGATGACACTTTTTAAACCCCCAGCGGCCTTTTTCCCCACTGACCGTTCCAATGCAATTGTCATATTATCAACCCTGTTATGCTTGTAATGTTATATCTTGCCTTTTGTTAACTTTGTTGTTGTTTGTTTCTGTCTGTGTTAGTGGTTGACTGTGACTTTTGAATGCTGCATTTCCTGTTCGACTTTTATATCCACTTATATGAACTATTATTTCTACTCGGCCTTCATTTGTCTATTTGTTTCACTAGTGTATTATGATACATATTTCATGGATTTATTATACTCTCACACTTAAAGTGAGATGAAACATAAGCAAGCAAAACTTTGATTATAGGCCGCGTCAATGCCCGAAATGTCAACGGTATTGAAGAAAAAAAAGCAGTCATGGATATTCGTACACTCGGTTAAAATGTCAGAACAGACAGATACAAACAGTTTGTTGGAATTTCCGATCTTCACAGAATTCCAATCACATATTTAAAGTCTACGGCATACACGATACCATCATGTATTGTATCGCCTCCAACAGTTGTTACGATACTCAGAAGTCTGCCGATTCACGTTGATGTGTAACAGAAAATGCGGGTCTCTCGAAACGTTGATCGGAAATTAGATGTTTCCGTTCTTTAAAGAAGGAAACACATTTTCTCAATTCTACAATTAAGCTAAACATGCAATCCAGTTACGGTTTGGGAAAAAGCAACATTAATTTCATTAAGCTGTGTTGTGTGGTCTGAGGTACCATGTATCACATAAATATCGTCTTGATTCTAAATAAAATGAAAATCCCACGATGGTAACCACGGCTCAATTATAGATGGATAACGCTTCTCCCCTCGAATCGTGGTATTGATAAAAAGGCAATATTCACATTAATCTGCATGACACATATTACATTAACTTAACCAGAGTGGCTATCATGCTAATTTCCATAGACTATCAGAAATAACTTGTAAGTGCCATTAATAGAGTTCTGCCAATTTGATTTTCATAAATTTCCATAGGGAAATTACTCACAATTTATTGTTGGTCTTAAATTCATGCACCAGCTTAAATTAGGAGAAAAAGTAGGAGAGTATGTTGCCGTCTATCTTTACTATATTAACATATGGCCATTACTGTATTGATCGATGCATAAGGTGGTGTACTTATAATTTCATTTGTTTTTAAAATGGAAATAAAAGTATGTGTAAAAGTCGAGCTGGAAATGTATCATTCACAGAGCATAGTCAACCAAACATGCAAACAAGGACAAATAAAAGCAAAGTATGCGACACCAGACACTCTTAAATAGTTGACACTACGCCTTTGAACGGTCAGAGGAAAAAGACCGATAGGGGATTTAACCAGATTCTAGGATGCACCAATTCCCACTTTTACACTATTATCCTCCCAATACTCACTAAAACTCGGGATCACTAATGTCTATACTCCAGTTCAATATATTGAAAATGATGTTGTTTCTACGTATATCAACATTTTTTTATGCTAGGGTAGACAAAAAACAAAACAAACTTCCAAATATCCAAAAAATATAATTTTGGATTTTGCTCGGGGCTAGAGGACGTGAAAGATTGCAAGCACTTTTCGCTACAATTCATAAAAAATCTCAATCAAAACTGAGACTACTATATGTTCTTATTTAATGGGTTCGGCAATTTCTAAATGTTTCCTTTCATGTACTTGATACCTTAATTACACAGACAGCCTTATACATCTCGCTTTGATTAAAATTATAGTGCCTGCACCACTACAAATATTTCCAAACTTTTATATTCTTATCTTACTGTCATTTAAGATCACGTCAAACTATATTGTGCTAAAGCGTATGAAAACTCTGGGATACTTTTAGTTGTCTAACATTCAGGAGGCGTTCTGGATATATTTGCAATATACGTCAAGTTTATTTATAAGTATAGAAAAGGAAAACAAAAAATTGTAAGTTGTCTCCAGTGTCATTTATGAAAGATATAAATGCTAAACGGTGATGGCATACTTGCTACCAGACGCCCTACAACTATATAAACTGGCTTACCCCGCTCGGTGCAAACTCTAATGATACACCCTCGCCCCACATTCTATACTACTTTCCAATCCGGTTGATCAATCGAAAGGAAATAATATGTTGTCTATACTAAAGGTTAGATTAGTTTAATCCACCGTCTACTTTTTATAAATAACAAATACCCAAAACATTTTAAAATCATAAAACAAAGTCAGACGGAATCGGACAGTAGTCTTCATTATCGCTATACATATTCAGTCATGGAATTTACTTATACGCTGTGGACCCTATGATGACGCCTACCTAAAGCCCATTGGGACGGTGGCGTTTGATGTATGTCTATGATCTTTCTTGTCGTGCCCTTATTGGGTTTTTCTCTTGTTGCTCTGGCGTCTGCAAAGTCATTGAGCACCTTCATTGTGGCTTTTTAGGCTATTATGTTTTTGTATTATATTTACACGAGCATATTTGTGTTTTACTTATATTGCCTATTGATGCTGCCTTGTTGGTAAGACACTAGATCAAGGCGGGGATTTCTTTATCTATACTGTCCTGTTTTAATGGGATGACAGTAGGGAAAGTGCGACGTTTGGTGCACCCTAGAACCGGTTAAAACCCCCAGTGGCCTTCTTTGCCACTGACCGTTCAAAGGCGGTAGCCCTATTGTCAACCCTTTTGTGTTTGTGATGTCGTTTGTTTGTATTATTACTTTTCCCTTCTTGTTTGTCTGTTTGCGTGTTTGTTTCTGTGTTTTGTGGTTGACTGTCCTCCTTGAAAGCTACTTTCCCTCTGTAAAGCTAGAATCGGTAAATAAACACACTCCAAAGCCCGTGTGATTATATAAACCAGACCCCAAAGCCAATGTGGGTAAACCATTTATCTTTGTGGATTAATAAAACAATCATCACCTTTTGAAAATGAAATACTGCACGGATAGACACATACAGCAGTGTCATCAACCCTGATATGAATCTCGATATGAAACTTGATATGAACCTTGATATCAAGAAATATAAATAGATCGGACAGGGAAAGTAGCATTCAAGGAGGACAGTCAATCACAAAACACAAAAACCAACACGCAAACAGACAAACGAGCAGGCAAAAGTAATCAAAAATGCAAAAGACATCACAAACACGAAAGGGTTGCCAATAGGGCTTCCGCCTTGAAACGGTTAGTGGCCAAAAGGCCACTGGGGCTTTAAACCGTTTCTAAGGTGCACCAAACCGCAAGCTTACCTTACTGTAAACCCAATAAAACGGGACAGTATCAATAAAGAAATCCCCGCCATGAACTATTCTCTAACCAACAAGGCAGCATGATCAACCTTGATATGACTTTCTTATGAACCTTCATATGATCCCCGACATGAACCTCAATATTAACATTGTTTTGAACCCTGATATGAATATAGAAATCAAACAGGAAAAGTAGCATTCAATGACGACAGTAAACCACAAACGCACACAGAAATAAAGAACAACCTGGGTATTGTTTAACTACTCATAGGATATGTTGTCTGTTTTTTAATTTAGTCTTTTGGCTGTTACTTGTGATACGCAGGCTTCATAACCGCTGCTCCCAACTAAATTCCATTATGTTTATTTCGCTCTTCGGGGCATTTAATTGTATTAGATACTGGGACCATACGCCGTACGACATGGGGAAGTAGTAAACTCCATGTCCACCGCCATATGCATGCCATCTTCGGGATGGTTAAAATTTTATACTATTGATTTTATGAATATTGAATTCTGCTCAACCCGGGGCTAGAGGGCGTGATCGATAGCTAACATAATTTCACTACCGCTCATGAACAGTCTCAATCAAACCGAGACTGCAATATTTCGTATGTGTCGTGCTCGGCCGTTTCCAAAGGTACATACATTATAATACTATACAATTATGGACTTTTCAGCTGTTATACATGATGTGATATGCACCAAAAAAATCATTATTGACCGAGGCGATAGCCGAGGTCAATAATGATTTTTTGGTACATATCAACATCATGTATAACAGCTGAAAAGTCCATAACTGTTTTATTATATAACCCTCAATTTACAATTATATAAAACAGGTCAATATCAAAAAAACAATTATATAAAACAGGTCAATACCAAACAAACAGGTCAATATCAAAAAAACAGGTCAATATCGCTAGATATTTTTTCTAAAAAATTACTTTTTAGCCAATGAAAACGCGTCTATTTATAGGTTATATAATAATCTTTGATATGAACCTTAAAATGAACCATGATATGAATCCTGATATGAACCTTGGAATGAACAATGATATGAACCTGATATGAACCCTGATTTGAACCATTGATATGAACCCATATATGAATCCTGATATGAACCCTGATACATGTATGAACCTTGATATGAACCAGGTGAATATTGTCTTATATATAAGCAGTTACTTAACATTCAGTATGTTAACGCAAGTTCAATGTTAAGTTAAAATGCAATAAATGCTATCATCGGTAAATAATCCAAATTTCAAAGCCCGTGTGACTCCAAAGCCAGTGTGGGTATAACATTTGCCTCCAAGTCGACAATTGTTTATCTCTTTGTGGATTAATATGAACACTGATATGAACCTTTAATAATCTTATTAATCTCACCACCCTTTCTGTTGTATTTTGTCTCTTTCATTGTAGTTTCAAGTCCTTGTTTGCAGTACAGTGCGGACCTACGATGCCATTGCGTTCGGACGCTGTGGTTTCTATAGGACCCTATATATCATTTTATATGAACCCTGATATGCACCTCGATATTAACCTTGTGGGAACCATGGTATGACTCCTGATATGAACCTTGATTTCAAACTTGATATGATCCCTGACATGAATCCTGATATGAACCTTGATAGTAACCTTGGTATTAACCCTGATATGAACCCTGATACGAACTCGGATATGTATCCTGGTATGAACCTTGATATTGTACAAATTTACCAAAGAGGTTATGACCCAAACATTTTGAAACGCATTGCATTTTGAGTGGTTAAATAAATATAAAAATATCGAACCGCGAAAGTAGTATTCAAGGATGACAGTCGACCTCAAAACACAGAAACAAACAGGCAAACAGACAAACAAGAAGGCAAAAGTAATAATACATGCCAACACCATCACAAACACAAAAGGGTTGACAATAGGGCTACTGCCTTGGAACGGTCAGTGGCAAAGTAGGCCACTGGGGGTTTAAACCGGTTCTAGGGTGCACCAAACCTCACACTTACCCTACTGTCATCCCATTTAAACAGAACAGTGTAAATAAAGAAATCCCTGCCAATATCTAATGAGTAATTTAACCCATACACGTTCGCGAGTATGCTTTCCTCTTTGATTGTGCGTTGACTGGACACATTTTAAATCCTATGATGACGTCTACCTAAATCCTCGAAAAACGGTAGCGTTTGATGTTTGTCTTAAATCTTGTCTTGTCGTACACTCAACGATTTGTTCTTTGTAGCTCTGGCTTCTGCCAATTCATTGCGTACTTGCTTTTTGGCTTTCTAGGCCTTTGTTTTTTATACTATATATTCATGATCATGTATTTTTTTCTTTATATCTTCTTTATATTGTCTTTTAGTGCTGCCTTGTTTGTTGGAGAATATAACCTGGCGGGGATATCATTATTTACAATATTGTCACGTTTTATTAGGATGACACTTTTTAAACCCCCAGCGGCCTTTTTTCCCACTGACCGTTCCAATATGATCAACCCTGTTATGTTTGTAATGCTATATCTTGTATTTTGTTAATTTTGTTGTTGTTTGTTTCTGTCTGTGTTAGTGGTTGACTGATATTCTTGAAAGCTGCATTTCCTGTTCGACTTTTATATCCACTTATATGAACTATTATTTCGAATCGGCCTTCATTTGCCTATTTGTTTCACTTGTGTAATATGATTCATATTTCATGGATTTATTATACTCTCACACTTAAAGTGAGGTGAAACATAAGCAAACAAAACATTAATTATAGGCCGCGTCAATGACCGAAATGTCAACGGTATTGAAGAAAAATAAGCAGTCATGGATATTCGGTGAATACATGTAAATTCCAACACTCGGTTAAAATGTCAGAACAGACAGATACAAACAGTTTGTAGGAATGTCCGATCTTCACAGGATTCCAATCACATATCTTAAAATCTACTGCATACGCGATACCATCAAGTTCTGTATCGCCTCCAACAGTCGTTACGATACTCAGAAGTCTGCCGATTCACGTTGATGTACGACAGAAAATGCGGGTCTTTCGAAACGTTGATCGGAAATTAGATGTTCCTCAATTCTACAATGAAGCAAAACATGCAAACAAGTTACGGCTCGGGAAAAGCAACATCAATTTCATTAAGCTGTGTTGTGTGGTCTGAGGTACCATGTATCACATTAATATCATGTTGATTCTAAATAAAATGAAAATCCCACGATGGTAACCACAGCTCAATTATAGTTGGATAACGCTTCTCCCCTCGAACCGTGGTATTGATACAAGGCAATATCCACATTTATCTGAATGACACATATTACATTAACTTAACCAGAGTGGCTATCATGCTAATTTCCATAGACTATCAGAAATAACTTGTAAGTGCCATTAATAGAGTTCTGCCAATTAGATTTTCCTACAATTCCATAGGGAAATTATTCAGAATGTATTGTTGGTCTTAAATTCATGCACTAGCTTAAAGTAGGAAAGTATGTTGCCGTCTATCGTTACTATATTAACATATGGCCAGTACTTTATGTCGTTTGATCGATGCATAAGGTGGTTTACTTATAACTTCAATGACATTTGGTTTTAAAATGGAAATAAAAGTATGTATAAAAGTCGAGCTGGAAATGTATCATTCACAGAGCATAGTCAACCAAACACGCAAACAAGGACAAATAAAAGCAAAGTATGCGACAGCAGACACACTTAAATAGTTGTCACTAGAGATACCGCCTTGGAATGGTCAGAGGAAAAAGACCGATAGGGGATTAAACCAGATTCTAGGATGCACCAATTCCCACTTTTACACTATTATCCTCCCAATACTCTCTGAAACTCGGGATCACTAATGTGTATACTCCAGTTCAATATATTGAAAATGATGTTGTGTCCACGCATATCAACATGTTCAATGCTAGGGTAGACGAAAAACAAAACAAACTTCCAAATATCCAAAAAATAAAATTTTGGATTTTGCTCGGGGCTAGAGGACGTGAAAGGTAGCACGCACTTTTCGCTACAATTCATAAAAAATCTCAATCAAAACCGAGAATCCAATATGTTTTGTATTTATCGGGTTTGGCAATTTGTAATTTTTTCGCTTTGATTAAAATTGTAGTGCCTGCACCACTACAAATATTTCCAAACTTTTATATTCTTGTCTTACTGTCGTTAAAGATCACGTCAAACTATATTGTGCAAAAGCGTATGAAAACGTTGGGATACTTTTTATTGTCTAACATTCAGGAGGCGTTCTGGATATATTTGCAATAAACGTTAAGTTTATTTATACGTATAGAAAAGGTAAAGAAGCAATTATAAGTTGTCTCGAGCGTCATTAATGAAAGATATAAACGCCAAATGGTGATAGCATACTTGCTACCAGACGCCCTACAACTATATAAATTGCTTGATTATCCGCTCGGTGCAAACTCTCTTGATACACCCTCGTCCCACATTCTATACAACTTTCCAATCCGGTTGATCAATTTAACAGAAATAATATGTTGTCTATACTATAGGTTAGACTAGTTTAATCCACCGTCTCCTTTTTATAAATAACTAATAACCAAAACATTTTAAAATCATCAAACAAAGTCAGACGAAACGGACAGTAGTCTTCATCATCGCTATACATATTCAGTCATGGAATTTACTTATACGCTACTGTATACTGTCTATCTAGTATGTACCTCTTATCATCTTATGCTGACAATTTTTTCTTGTTTATAACATAGCTGCATAGGTTGTGCTTTTTTGATCTAATAACGTTCATTTCGAAGCCCAGCACAAATTTTACAATGGGTATTCCACAAGTGTCATCTTTCATTTTACAAATAACCTTTTTATTGTCGTAGACATGAAATTGATTCATCGGATCATAATCACTATTATAAAAAAAGTTCTTTATCCTTAAACAAATCTGCATAAACATATTTTGTTTTAATATCATAGCATAAAGAATCAGTATCAGTAAACAACAAATTAGCGTTCTTACAATATTTTTTTAATGTAGTTGTAATGGAACTAATATCAAATATTTTGACATTTTAAAAGAACCTCGTCATAATGAGTCAATTTGACTCTCTTTCTCACATTTTCCATATTCATACCAAAATCTAAATTGTTCATCAGTTTAAAGAAATCTTTTTCAAAAGCATTCTTATGGACTGTTCCTTTAGCATTGTTAAAGTCTATGTATACTTTTAGCCACTCTGATTCATCAAACTGTAGTAGTCTATTTACTTTTTTTACCTTTATAATCAACTCTTCATACAGTTTCAAGTGTCTGTAATGAACAACATATTTCTTTTTATTCTTTAGTGTTGTAACAAGCTTACTTACTTTACTAGATCCTAGATTAAAATTGTCCCTTAAAGTCTTGCAACAATCTGACAACCACTTATATTTTGTATTTAATCTCTCAGGAGCAAGAGGGTAGTCATTATGAAAGTCTTGTAGTTGTTTAGCATACTCAAGATTACACTCAACAATTTAGTTTGATTTTGTAAAAGTATCCAATTTGTAAAAGAAAAAAAAAATAAAACACGACCCTATTTCTAACTTAGATATAATAAAATGGGTTAATTAAAGCTACAGACCCTCTATATTAACTGGTAATAACTCATGAATATGAATGAGTCACGTGTGTAATAGTTTCAAATCGACGAACACTCCAAAAGTCGGTATATAAGGCAGAAATCGATGCGTAAAATATCACATTTGTAATTAGCCTTCGTACAGGTAACATCGATAAATATACAGCTTCAGAATATATGTGATAAAAAAAGTACTTGCCCGGAACGGGATTTGAACCACAGCCGTTGCGCTATCAAGTTTTGAAGGCCGTACATTTAACCACTAGACCAAGGCTATTTATTGGTTTGTTCTAGCATTATTAACAGTAAATAGGCATTACGTAATAACTAGCACACAAACAAACTCATCATGCGCTAAACAACAAGTCGATATATGGTTGTTTTGAGGCGGAATATTGGTTTCATATTGATAAAATATAGTAAAACACCAGGCAATGCTAATTTACACATCCGACAAGTTGGTCTATATATTTATGGATTCATCTTGATTTGCGTTCAAATATATGTTAAGTTATTTTGCCTCATAATAAATTGTAGTTTGTATACCATTTTCTCAAGCAGCGTTATAGCTCAGTGGCAGAGTACCTGACTTGAAATCAGAAGGTCGTGTGTTCGAGTCCCGAACGAGACATCTCTTTTTTCTTCTGTAAATCATAATGTTACCTGTGTACAGGTACGATGTGCACTGGTCGATGTCTATACAATAAATGATTTCCTGCGTTATATTTAATCGCTTAAATACCCAATTTCGACATGAGCTGGTGAACATGAAGTTACAAATAAAGACACGCCTACAAAGAAGAAATCGATTTATATAGAGGGTCTGTAGCTTTAAGCAAGGTATACAATACTTCAGAGGAGTGTTCTTCAAAAGCAAATTACCATAAAACAAAATAAATGCAAAAGCGGCATTATTGACCTAGATGATTTTACTGGACCTGGTACACACTTGCATGTTACTGTAATGAGTATTATTTTGATCCGTTGGTCCACCAAAAGAAGTTTTAACTTACATACCTGATATAAAATAATACAACAGTATTCAGTATCAAGCTAAGACAAGTGTTTTGTTTGGGTATGTTTGCTTGTTCTTTATTAACAAGTTACAATAAGGAAATAGTGTGTATGATATTCTTTATAATATGCTAAAACCTTACTCACCAATAGAAAATGAAAACATAATTCACCTAATTATATTATATATGTGTTACTGTGTTAAAGAAAATATGATTACTGAAAATGTCAATCCTCAGTATATGTTAGAGACGAATTTTAAAAGCAACATGTGCTGCTTGTGGTATTACTAAAATAAGTATAAAAGTCGAAAAGGAAATACAGCTTTCGCAAAACACAGTAAACCCAAAAACACGCAAAAGGACAAATATGAATGGCAATGTTAACAAATAATAAAGGCATATGACGTCACAAACACAAATCGGGATAACACTAGGGCTACCGCTTTGGAACGATCAGTGGTAAAAGAGGCCGCTGGAATTTACACCAAGTTCTAGGGGGCACCAAGCCTCACACTTACCCTTCTGTCATCCCAAATAAAACGGGACAGTGTAAATAAATAAAAAATGAGTGAATGGTATTTTACGGCACGTCGACACATAAATAGGTCATATTGTCAAATTCCCGTCAGCGGGTGTATAAACAAGTATATATAGATAAAAACATGTTATAATGATTGATGAAGTCTGATTTATTACAATAAATCTAAAACAATAATAAAGTCTATAGTATCAAATAATTCCGTCATAGTATTAACATTGTAGACTCTTTACCGCATAGGATCGAACTCTACACACTCCAACAAGATATGTTTGATCATTAACGGTGCCAAACAGGGTATACATAAAGTAATTGCTGACAAATCCCAAGTGGATTGCCAAGAGTTACTAATATATGTGCTAATACACACTTTAAAATTAGTATAAGGTAATTTGGCATTATATACATGTATAGGTAAATATAATGCTGCTTAAAAGCACTATAAGCTCTATCATTACCATGTATTCCTACAGGACTTGGAAGCCAGTAGAAAATAATAATATTATCACTCTTAGAATTGTATTTTTCTAAAATGTGTAGCACAACTGGGTTATCATGTTTTATATTACCCAGTGCTTGAATACTGCTAATAATATGTTTCTAATTTGCCAAGAAAAACGACTAGAACTCAATGCCGCAGACTGAACGGTTGCATGTAACTGTGACAGTTGCTAATTAGCCGGCGCTCTCCCCACCCTGTCCCCCGTGCATATCTGTTGCTTAAACAAACTGACATAATGCAAAGCTGTTCCCCGAACCATATTAAAAAGAGATGACATTTTCTAGAATTAGTATATCCGAACAAGAATACATGATTGTGTTGATGATTGTTGACACACAACGTATTTTTCTAGACAATCTTGATATCGGTTGGCAATTTGTTTTCACGTAAGTAAAATAGTTCCAGTCCTTAATAAGAATTATACCTCTCCTAAGGACGATGACTGTTCATTTTCCAAATATAGATTTTCTCCTGCTGAGCATGTTATCATTGGTTAGATAAAAGTAGTTGGCATTTATTTTCTAAACGTTGTATTGCACAATAAATGTTGATGAAACATTTCAATGTAACAAATCCACAGGATCTTAATGATAATAGTTATCGCACGGAAATATCTGAAAACATCTTAATACTAATATTGTTTTTCTACAACTTCATGTCGTAGATGGAACGGTCGGATGTAACTTTGACAGTTGTCAATTTGCTAATTTGCACTTCATCCACGTACATATCCCGTGTTTAAACACGCAGACACACTTTTCTGTTCTCCTAGCCATATTAAAAATAGGAGAAAGTTTCTAGAATTTGTATATCCGAATAAGATTATATGTGTTGATGAGTGTTGACATACAATGTATTTTTACTTAATGCGGATAATAACCCTCCTAAGATAGATGTCTGTTCATTTTCCATAAATTGATATTCTACTACTGAGCTTGTCATCACTGGTTAGACAAGAGTAGCTGGCATTTGTTTTCTAATTATCAGAAGTAGATATCGTCTTAGGTTATGCTCTTCCATTCGTTTCGGGCTCAGATGATCTCCCAATCCATTATTTATTTCCAAGATGAAATGGTGAAGTAGAGAACAAGCTAGCTCAAACTCTCTTTCTACTTGGAAAAAGTTAATAGTAGTAATCATAGACATCGGTATTACTTATTTTATACAGAAAATCCCATCTTTGCTTACCCCAATACCAATACTTTCATTATTATGTTATGTTCGGAAATCCAAGAATTTTATGGTGACATATTGTTTTAGCTTCTACTGATACGCATATTCTGTTTTCAAAAGTATTTCCTACATTACCAGTCCTTCGGATGAGACTTTAAACTAGGTCTGCTCGCTAAAATGCTCAGTGCAATACAGCGATGATAAAGAAACGCTTATACGCACACCTATTCTGTTGTTGTTTTGTTTTACGCCAAGTGTTTATTTTCTGAACTACTTAGCAATAATTCGTCTAACCTAGTTCAGTCTACTGATTATGATGTTGACTCACTGCACCAATTTCAAGGCAGACGAAAAGCAAAACTACCCGTCATCTACACAGTGATTAATTCCCTAATGATTACACAAACAGCTTATCAACTCCTTTTTATTCCTGAATTATTAGAGAGGAAATGATTAAACACGAGTTAGGAACTAGACATATAGGAGAAGAAATGGATCGAACTTAAACAGTTGCATCATTAAAAACCAATACTGCCGGTTTAGATTTAGGTATATTAATTTCAATTGTAGGCTTTTGTTTGTGTATATTGAAATATACATGACCATCTATGTGTTATATTTGTATTGGCTATTAGTGCTGTTCAATTTGTTAGATGATATAGCCCGGCGACGATAACTGTATTAACACGTCACAATTTATTGGGAGGACACTATTGTAAGAGTGAGATTTGGTGTACCCTAGAATCTGGTTTAAACCCCTCTCGGCCTGTTGCCATTGACCGTTCGAAGGCGGTAACCCTATTGTCAACCATTTTATGTTTGTGCTTTGGCATACTCTTCTTTTATTTTTCTTTGTAACTGTGTTTGGTTGTGTATGCGTGTTTCGATGACTATGCTATATGAATGCTACATTTCCTGCTTGACTTTTATACATTTCAAAACCAAATGATGTTATATTAATGCATATGTAAACCACCTTAGACATCTATCAAATGACTGAAAGTCCTGTCACCAGTTTTATATAATGAAGATAAACGACAACATACCTTTAGCTGGTGCATGGATTTGTATCTCATTGCAGACAACAATAAATTGTGAGTAATTTCCCTGTGGAATTTAATGAAACTCAAATGGGCAGAATTAGATTAATGGCGCTAACAAGTTATTTCCGATAGTCTATGGAAATAAACATGATAGCCACTCTGGTTAAATTAATGTAATATTTCACTACGTGTCATGCAGATTAAGGCAGATATAGCCTTGTATCAATATCACGATTCGAGAGGATATGAGCTAAGCAACTATCATTAAGCTGTGGTTTGCGATTTTCCTTGTATTAAGAATAAACAAGATCGTGACGTGCTACATAGTACTTCACAACAGAACCTAATAATTAAAGTTGCTTTTCCAAACTTTACCTGGTTTACATGTTTTGCTTCATTGAAACCGAGTCGACATTCTGACAGTACAACCGAGTTTTTGGAATTTACCTATATTCACCGACTACCAAAGATTGATTCTTTGTCTTGCATAACATTGACATTTCGAGCATTGACATTTCCTATAATCAACGTTTGGTATGTTTATATATCGCTTAACTTGCAGCGTGAGAGTGTAATAAATAATTGCTGAAATGGGGATCCCATCAAACAGAAACGTAGCGAACACGGTTTTATTATATTTAGAGGCAATAGAATATGCATTACCTCTCACGCCCCCTAATATTGGCTGAAAAGGCCTAATCCCTATGAATAATACGAAGTATCAAAAATGCAGACACCAAACTATGGAATGATGTCTCAGTTTTACCGACGCATTCATAAACTATGTTTTTGTTCTTGCTTTACACTAACACCATATAGAACGATCAAATCCGAATAGATTGTCAGAGTTAAACATATCTCACAATGGCATGCTACGTAAAGTTTTGTTAAACATGAACAGTCATTCCATTCTGTTCGATCGACCAAGTAACGAGAGGTCATTCTAGAAACGATACAACCATGAGTACATGCAATGATGCAGTTTTCTCTTGCACGAACAAAACAAACTATACCTAAATGTAAAGAAAAATATTTGCAGCTTGCACCTCACCAACCTAACCACAACGCCAGCCCCAACCCGTATTCTCCTGCCGCTCTGGCATCCGACAAACGATTACATTTATACTTACATGATCATTTTTTATTTACATTCATCGCCTCTTAACAAAGGAAACTCTGCACTAGTTTAGTATAGTATAGTATGTATTAGTCAAGTCAACGTTGGACATGGAATTATGACATTAAAAGTAGCATGTCCACCGCCATATGCATGCCATCTTCGTGATGGTTAAACTTATTGATTTCATGAATATTGAGTTCAGCTCAACCCGGGGCTAGTGGGCGTGAACGGTAGCAAGAATATTTCATTACCGTTCATGAATCAAACCGAGTCTGCAATATTTCGTAGTTATCGTATTCGGCCGTTTCCAAAGGTCCACTCTCATACTATTTTCTATATAAGATAAATATTAGTCAAGTAAAATATATATTAGTCAAGTACTTTAGTACGTTCAACTATGTTTATATACGAGGGCCGTTCAAATATCACTTGGGCAGTTTTAATAGTCGTTACACTTTTATAAATCAAGTAAATTAAATTACATGGCAATACAATTTTATATTTTCACTTTCATTTCTGTAACTATTATAAAATCATTTGAGAAAGATTTCAATTAATACGAGTGTTAACAACCTCAATGTATCCGCCACGGAGCACTATTGTACATTTTTGTACTATGGCGTCGCCTTGAAAATAAGTATAACTGGTCAATAAAAGTCAAACAGGAAATGTAGATTTCACAGAACACAGTACACCCAAAAACACGCAAAAGGAGAAACATGAAAGGCAATGTTAACAAAGAATAAAGGCATAGGACATCACAAACACAAAAGGGTTGACAATAGGGCTACCTCCATGGAACGGTCAGTGGCAAAAGACGCCGCTGAGGGTTTAAACTAGGTTCTAGGGTGCACCAAACCTCACACTTACCCTACGGTCATGACAATAAAATGGGACAGTGTAAAAAAACGATTTCCCGCCATGGACTATGTATACTCTAACCAACAAGGCAACATTAATAGGCAATAAAAGTAAAACACAAAGATGCGCGAGCTTATATAAATACAAAAAAACAATAGCCTAGAAAGCCACAAAGAAGGTGCTCAATGACTTGGCAAGAGCTATATCAACATGAGAAAAAATATTGAGGTCACGACAAGACAATATTACTGACACACATTAAGCGTCACCGTCCTTTTGGACAATGAAAGCTCGTTGCCGAAATTATGTCAACACTTAAATACCTATGGAAAGGCTTCCGGCGCAACACAAAATAAACAAATATATGTTAAAACTAGAAGTCTGCCATGGTTAAAATACTGATAACGATGATATCTGGCTAGATAAAATTAACAAAAAACAACGGTATACAGATTTGGAAATCCAGAGATCCTACTCTTCAAGGGAAAATACTCATCCTTAAAACATTTGCGCTGTCAACAATAAATCTTGAAATAGAAACGATGGGAATCCCAAAAACATTTATATAATATCCAATGACCCACAATGACTATCTTTTTTGTAGCATGGATTACTTAGTAACACTGTGACGTCATAGAGACCGTACTCTCAATTCCAATGTCTGGTAGTTGTTACCCTAAAATAAACGATCAAAGGAAATGTCACCGACCATGCTACAAGTGTTTGTGATGTCTTGTGTTGCTTTTTATTCATCTTTAAAGTTGTTTCTTATTTCTGTGTGAGTGTGAGTTTGTTGATGAATGTCGTCCTTGAATGGTACTTTTCTTGTTAGATTTTTATATCTACTTTTAATGGTTGACTGTGATATGTGAAAGCTACATTTTCTATTCGATTTTTATAACTACTTTTTTGGTCTGTAGATAGCACATTCTGGACATTCATGCTACATTTGACTTTATGTGGGAAATTATTTGTTGAGTTTCCTAAAAAAAGACAGGCCAGGACGAACATTTTATACTTCTGATTTCATAATCATTTAAACGAAATAACAGTACAATTGTTGGTCCGTACAATGTGTCTGGGTGAATATAAAATCAACATTAAGGATATTCAGCAATGTTGATAAGTGAATGGAAAGAAATACTCATGAATCAGATTTCTCTTTTGGGATGCCATGTCTATACACGATCGAGTATAATTGTTTCTGCATTTAAGAAACGTGCTGTTTGGCATCAATCGTTAAACATATAAATAATTAGAGTAATTATTATAATATAGCAATTATTTATTGACAACAAATGCTACAAAACGTTTGACTGTTATTTATTTGTTTACCCTTGGGAACGGCATTGCATATTTTGGTCATATAAGACACATCGCAATCGAATTACTGTGCAGTGGTTCTTGTAACTATATTAGGAAAGAGATCGTTCACTTAAATAAATGTAATTTTGCTTAGAACATTATATCTCTCTCACGAACAAAATCAATACATGTGTTTACCATAACGCCCATAAGGCACATTACAACCCTACAAACTGCCATAATTGTGCTTTACAACAATATACATAATAGACTAAACGTGAGTAATTATAGTCTTGCCGGGATGTAGCGAAGTTATATGTGATTGTATTTGGTAATGAATCATGAATCAGAATAAGAAAGGAGAATTTGGAAATCGCAGGACACAATAAATACAAACAATATTGCAGCCTCGGTTTTATTGAGATTATTCATTAACGAGAAACTCATAATATTGTGTATGGAGTAATATTTATATGATGAGAGATTTCTCACTTCTGTTCTTAGTCCCTGATAAACAACACCTTTATAACGGCTTCAAAACTATGTTGAAATTCCTGAAGTGAAAGCCTTTGCAAATGTGTCTTCAGCTATTGTTTCTTTGGTGTCTATAGTATTGATCGTACTCTCAAACTTACTTAGTACTTCTTTTATTGCAGTCTTTACGTAATATATCCCTTATATGACCTTTCATAAATGTTCTCTGTCACAATAATATTGTTTTCTTTGGATACACGTTCTCCGCTAACAATGACACGAGCTGGAATTTAAATGTCTGCCAAGTAATCTGACCGTTCCAAGGCGGTAACCCTATTGTCAACCATTTTTGTGTTTGTGACGTCATATGCCTTTATTCCCTATTAACGTGTTTACTGTGTTCTGTGAAAGCTGCATTTCTTGTTCGACTTTTACTCTAATTTCCTTTATCCTCCGCACACAACAAATTGAAAGTTTCGGATATCTGTAAAATCTTCTTTGTGATATTCTTTGTATTTGGGAAAGTCATTGGCAATCGGTTCGATGTCAGTAGAGTCATTGCCGTCGGATTGGGTGATTCCCATTGACTATCCATCTCCTTTTCCTCTTTTATATTGCCATACAAGTATATATATCTTACCACATCATATTTTTGTTCACACATTTTCTTTTATTTTAAAGCATGAAATGCCTCAAGCATATAAAGCTCCCTTTTTTGAGAAATTCTGCAATTCTGGTGCTCCTCCCGTTGACATTTCGAATGTGTTTTCTTCCTCTATAGTTCTACTGATATCTCCTTCCGTCTGACAGTATGTATACGTCACTCAAATGCTCTTATTCTCTAATCCTCGTGTTCAAGTTGTCACATTCTTCCAATTTATCAAACTAGTCTCTTCTAGTATTATAATAAATTTAAATTTATATATATGTGAGCTTGTGGACGTCGGGGTTATAAATACGACAACGCTTTCTGCCGGGGATCGTGGGTTTATTAAGGGTAGATTCGACAATATACGACATAAACCTAAAACAACACAAAACGAATACTTAATATACAAGACTCGGAACATAGACAAACAAGACAAATACGATACAAAACCCACGCGGCGGTATTTCATCATTTTAAACATAATATATATACGAACAATGTCTTACCAGACTCGAAGTAGAGATCGTAGTATCTTAGAAGGTTTTTTTCACTCACGTGAAAGAACAACTTTAGATACAGTTACATGTATCGCCACAATACCATTTGTAAGGTGTTGTTTGTCAGTCAGTCAGAGGAGAAGTGCGGAGAATTGATTAGTTTGGCGGGAATTGGTGTTAGGACCCAGCATGCAATATAATCGCTCACTCACTCAATCGCTCAAGACGAGCATATATTTATCAACATACACAGACTGGACATTATAAGCCAGTAAAGGTAAACATTGGAACAGACTATAAATACTACGCTATAACTCTGTTCCGGTACATTAGGTTAGCATCCACCAATACTACAAGACTAATACTGCAAGGCAAAATACAAGACCTGGGTCACATACTCCCCTGCTACATATAAATGTCTCCTGACATTTCACCATTCGTACTTGCTATATTAAGAGTACAAGAACAAACAAATAAATTCAGAACTATAAGTCAAGTCTTCTGAAATAAAAACGTTTGTCAAATGAATATAATAACATCTGAACATCAAACCGTTCTATAACTCCGCTTATTATCCTTGCAGATAATATATATATGACTGCTGAAATTGAAAATTACAATAAAAACTTGGCAGATAATCAAATTATCCTTCTGAAACGCAAATATCCGGCGTTATCTCTTATTTTGGACTTAACCAACATTTTCTTGAAATTGAATTCAAAATGCACACATACTGCAAAAAACACAATAAACATGATTATACACAAAGGCAGATACTTGGGTAAAATCAAGTAAATTAACACTCTGGGTAGTTTTCTTCTCCCATCACTGCGGATGTATATCTGAAAATTAAAGATGTCAATAATTAAGACAAAATAAACAGTTTGCGAATAGACCCACTGGCCTAGCCGGTCAGGGTTTTTTCTTTCTCTAGTTGTCCGCCTAACAGGTTGATGGTCTGAATCTCCCTGTTGTTCGGTCGGGCTTCGAACCGACGGTTCTGTCGCTAAATCTGGGGGATCGAACCTTCCAGTGGACATTTCTGGTGAACTGAACCTTCCGGTGGACACTTCTGGTGAACTGGACCTTTCTACGGACAATTCTGGGGAACTGAACCGAGTATTCTCGACTGAGAGAAGAGGAGTAGAAAAATGACTAGTGGGTTCATTTAAACTACTAACATATTGCCTGAACCTACTATTTTGAAATTTTACGCCTTCAAGAGACTGGCTAATATGGGGATCAACACTAGATAGGGATCTATTATCAGGGCAGTTCGTGCAGAGTGTTCACGGGGTTGAATAATCTCCTTCCTGGTCTAACCAGGTCGTCTGGGTGGTATCACATACCGGTCTGTTTCCGAGTCAGAACTTGAAGATTCAGAGCTGGACCCTGAAGGGTTGGCTTTTGGAGCATTTGGTTTCCTCTGAACTGGTTCCACAGGGGTGGTATCACAAGGAAGATAGTCAAAGGGCAAGAGCATGTTACGATGCAACGTGCGCATGGGTTTCGAACCCTCGACCCTTTTTACCTTGTATACTGGCATATCTAAATTGGGGATGGATATCACTTGATATACATCTTTAGACCACTTATCGGCCAATTTCTGTTTTCCCTTCAGTCCAACATTGCGCGCTAAGACTCGGTCGCCTACTTCAAGTTTGGACTCTCGGACCTTCTTGTCATACTGAGCCTTGTTTTTAGCATGGCTCTTGCTAGATTCCTTCGCCGCTGTTGCGTAAGCGAGTTGGAGGCGGTCTTTCAGTTTCTTTGCATATGTGTGAGGCTCTGCAGCAGCCTCGCCACAATCTGGTGTAGTACCAAGATAGGCATCGACTGAAAGACGGGGGTGCCATCCGAACATCAAAAAATGGGGCGAGAATCCAGTGGAATCACTCTTAGTAGCGTTATACGCATGAACAATTGGAGCAATGTAAGACTTCCAGTCTTGTTTCTGGTCTTCCTCCAATGTCCCTAGCATTTTTAAGAGTGTTCCATTGAAACGTTCGCAAGCACCATTTCCCTGGGGTAGGAATGGTGAGGATCGGGACTTCTGTATATTTGCTATTTTGCATAGCTCCTTTATAACCTTACTTTCGAAATTACGTCCCTGATCGCTATGGAGCCTTTCTGGGAAACTGTAATATCGAAAGAAGTGTTCATAGAGGGCTTTAGCTGTAGTCTGAGCCGTCTGGTTGCGGCAAGGAATAGCCTGAACATATCTGGTAAAATGATCAGTTATCACCAAGATATTCTCAAACCCACCCCTTGAACGTTCCAGAGACAAGAAGTCTATGCAGACAAGCTCCAGTGGCGGGTGGTGTGAATTGGTAATAATTCGGCCATTGCCCTAACTGGGGTCTTCCTGCGTATACATCTTTCGCAAGACTCAACCTTATAGTTCACGTCTTTCTCCAGACCTGGCCAATAAAACCGTTGCCTAGCTAACCACAGAGTCTTTTCTTTGCCCTGATGACCCATATCGTTATGGACGCCTTTTAAGGCTAGGCTTTGGTATGACTGTGGGATTACAAGCTGTCGGATTAATTGACCATCAAGAGAAGTGGTTCTGTAGAGAACGCCATTTTCAACTTCAATGCAGTTCAACTCACAGAGAAATTTCTGCACAGACACAGTTTCTCTCCGGAGGTCCTCTTCCCTGGGCCGAAAACCCTTACTCTTGAGGTCAATAACTTTTGCTAAAGTTTTATTGGTCAACTGTTCTCTGTCCCACTTAATCTTGTTAAAATGCTCAGACGAAAACACTTCCTCATTTGCCAAATAAGGCGCTGAATCATCTGATACACTTTAGATTAAGGGCACAGAGACAGTGGCTGCGTGGCAGATAGCTTCGACCACGTCTGGGAATATTTGTGGTAAACGTGAAAGACTGTCGGCGTCGACATTATTCTTCCCAGCTCGGTAACTGATGGAAAAATTATAATTTGCGAGAGATGCAACCCATCTGTGTCCTGTAGCATCAAGTTTTGCCGTTGAAAGGACGTATGTCAAGGGATTATTGTCAGTTATCACCTCGAAAGTGGACCCTAGGAGATAATCATGAAATTTATCTGACTCAGCCCATTTCAACGCCAAAAACTCGAGCTTATGAGCTGGGTAACGCCTTTCACTAGGTCTTAACCCACGACTTGCATAGGCAATGACTCTTTTCTCACCATCTTGCTCTTGATAGAGGATTGCACCTAAACAAGAACCACTAGCATCTGTATGCACAATTAATGGTTTAGTATAGTCTGCATATGCCAAGATGGGAGTAGAGGTCAGTTTGTCTATGAGAGTGACAAAGGCCGTCTCTTGGGCATCGCCCCAAGTCCAAAGAGCTACAGATTTCTTTTTGGACTTGTTCTTTCGAGACGCCTTGGTCGTACCATGTCCTACTAATAGAGCATTTAATGGATGTGCTATCTGCGAAAAGTTCTTGACAAAGCGGCGGTAGTAACCCGCAAACCCTAAAAACTGACGTAGCTCATTAATATTTTTGGGTTCTGATCGCAGAAGTTTTCTCTGGGTCAGTCTGTATACCTTCCTCAGATATTACATGACCCAGATAAACGACTGAAGACATGAACAATTCACATTTAGAGGGTTTTAGCTTAAGACCATGCTGGTGTAAGCGTGTAAACACTGCCTCTAAACGTTCCATATGTTCCTCAAACGTCTTGGAAAATATTAGAATGTCATCAATGAAAATAAGACACTCTTTGAGGTGCATTTCTCCCATACATTTTTCCATAAGAGGCTGAAATGTAGCCCCAGCGTTACACAAACCAAAACTCATGCGGTTTGCTTCTTTAAAGCCGAGCGGACCAACCGAGAATGCTGTATACTGTTTGTGATCTTCCTCCATCTCGACCTGCCAGTAACCTGAACGGAGGTAGAGCTTGGAAAAGAACTTGGCCCCTTGCAAGATATCTACAGTATCATCGAACCGCGGAAGCATGTAAGCATCTTTCCGGGTCTTTGCGTTGAGGGTCCTGTAATCTATACAGAAACGTAAGCTATTGTCCCGTTTACGGACTAACACAACATTGGAGGAGTACGGACTGTCCGATTCCCTGATCGCACCTGCATCTAGCATCTCTTTAATATGCTGACGCACCTCCTCATACATTCCCGGGGGTAATCTCCTGTATGGCTGTTTAAAGGGCTTCTCATCATCAAGCACTATCTTATGCTTGACGAAATCAGTTTTCCCTAAATCTGTGGGACCCTTTGAAAAGATACAGTCCCACTTGCCCAATACTTCTCTGAGTCTATGCAGTTGCTGGGGGTTCAGATTTTCAAGGTCAATCTTCACCTTCAGTTCATCCAGAGGAGAATGTTCACTGTTCTCCTTGGTCATGCTGGGCATAGACTCTGACGCCAAGTTGTCAACAACTTTAACCTCACTTATGAGACATATATCAGACTTGGGACTTATAGTCACACATTTGGCCGACATATTGCAAAGTTTAACCTGAACTTTGGAACATGACCCATGTTGATCAATCTTGATGACTCTTGGACAAACTGTTAATTGTTTAACGTTTTCCAAGTTCTCTGTAACTACTTCTGTTACATCTGCATCAACATTGCGGTCAATACCATTTATAGTAATGGTTTCATATGGCGCAATGCTGACGGTATGCGTATTGGTAGATTTGACTTTAACTGATTTACATTTAATACTATCAATAGCAATTTTCCATGACTCTGGCATTGTATGTGTGGGAGGATTATCAACTAGATAGTCTCTACACAAACGAATAACATTTGTTCCTATAATTACAGGGCAGGAACGGTTGGATTTAGAATCCGGTACAACTAAAATAGGGACACTGAGTTCAAAATCAGATAAAAACGGCATTAAAATAGGATACTCAATATATCCCAGATAACTCAGTAACGAACCATCTGCAATGGTTACTTTCAGACCGAGTGACTCGAGAGAGTTGAGCACTGGCTTATCGCTAAGAGAATGATAAAAACTATTTGACAAAGTAGAGATCATGGACCCACTGTCAATAAGAGCAGTGACTGGAACATTGTCAAAGTAAACAATACTAGTGTTGGAAGAACCCACCAAACGCTGGTATAATATGTTTTGGCCTTAAGAATGGGGACCGGTCTCTGTAAGGCCACCTACAGAGGCGGTTGATCTTTTGGCTGTGGCGCTCCTCTACCAAAAGCCTGTCCTCGGTTGTTTCCTCGGTTGTTGCCTCGGTTGTTGTACTGGCCTCTATTGTTGTACTGGCCTCGGTTGTTGTTGTTAACACCGTTGTTGTTGTTCTGGCCTTGGTTGTTACCATAATACTGTCCTCTGTTAAAGTCTTGCAGTTCCCGGAGGACTAGGGACTGTTCCTGTAGCTGTCTAACAACTGAGTTGATCTGAGATCCTAATCTCTACTCGGTTTGTTGAATCCTCAAGGTAAACTCTCTCTCCAAATCAAGTCTATCCTGGCTAGTCTCTACCATGGGCTGATGGTATACCTTTTTTGTTGGAAGTGGACCAGAGTCCTTCGGCAAGTTCAACTGCTTGTCAAAAATCCTTATCTCCCGCAGTAGTTCATCATAGTTGTTGATGGAGTCAAATTTATGGCGGGTGTGGCTCTTAAGGAGCTCACTTTGAAGTGAGGACCAGAACTTCTGCCTGAGGAGTGCATCCTTATCCTCTTCTCTAACGTGGCCGTGTTCAATCGCAGTCTGGAGAAGTGTCTCCAGTCTACAACCGAACGTGGTCACCGACTCGCCTTCTCTTTGAAAAGAATTAAAAAAACTCCTGCATAATCATGCCCTGAGTTGACATATCCCCAAAGGCAGTATCCAGGCGCTTCAGGATCACGTCAATGGTCGCTCTCTCACCCAAAGCTATGATGGTATGTCTAGCTCTACCTCGCAGAGATCGCCTAATAGCCTGAACCATAATAGCTGAAGGGTATTCAGGTATGAGACATTTCACCTCGAACCTCCACTCATAGTATATGACGTAGCCTTTCTGAATTGGGTCATCCCCTGAAAAGAATGGGATCTTTTGTACTATAGTGGAAGGGGTTGGAGTGGAAGTCGCATTGGGTAATTTGGGTGTAGTACCCTGACAGTCACCAAATAGTGCCGACGAACCTATCTGAACCTTGGGCTTGATGTCCAAACTCGGTACAAACACCTTTCTTATCGATCCCCGTCCGATACCTGCAATAGGGGTGCTTTGCAACAAAGGGGCATACTGAGAGAGAGTGGTTACAACGGGTTTGGGTGGTGGAATAGCGGGTTTAGGTGGTAGTGTAACGGACTTGGCCGTTACCACATAACCACTGGCATTCAATGCCTGAATCATCGCCTTCTCTGTCATGGGGGTTTTACCGGTAGACATTATGAAGATAATCAAGGGTATATATGAACAAAATAAAGCAGTTCTATAACAGCGATACAATCACCCTGTCACTACACAAAATCAAAAAGGGGTTCACAGCCGCTGAAACCTCACTAAATAAATACCACGGAACAATAAACATCGATATCACTACAATAAATGGACATATAATTGCTTTCTGTATAGAAATATGCTGAAATTTCATACAATGCTGCACTATTTGATAAATCTCTGAAATACAGTATTTCAGTATGCCTGAAATTCAAGAATACATGAAAAGGTTAAACGCAAGCTTGCACATATAAGAAACCTGTAATACTAATAATGTAAACATATAGAACACTAACATAAATTTAAACAAGTGCGAATATATACCTTTCTGTCTATCCCTGATCTCTCTCTCAGCTGTTGAAGTGCTGTGAAATTTGTAAATGGGATTTACAGTATAAAGAGTGCTCAAGTGATGGGTTTAAATAAGCAGGTCAAAGAACTGTCAAGTCAGTAACAACACCTTACTCAGTAACCTGAACAACCATCTTATATGTGGTTACCAGATGATATAATAATAATCACATACAATACTATAATTCACTCAAGAATAAACTAACCTACTTCTATCAACATAAACCTCAATGTAAACCGAAAGAAAACAAACATATATTCACAGAAAGTAAACAAGTAAACAAACACATATTCATCTATTGAATAAACACAGTGGACTCAAAACTATATCTAAATAACGAAAAAAATCGCATATTTGCAAACTATTATCGCCTTTACATGTGACAGCCAAAATCAGCGTGTTAACCTCAATTTGACACAGTGACTTCTCGAGAAATTCTTATGAAGGTCAAACTGTACTGCTACCACGTGATTTATTCAATAATAGACTGCAGCGATAAAGCGCAACGATAGAATGATACTGATATGGCTATAACATGTAAATTAACTAACGATACTAGATATGCAAATAAAAATAAATGAAAAGGATAACTTACAGCATTTCCAACAGTCCTTCCTAGATGCAGAAATATACACCGCCTAACACATAACACAAAACATAGAACACATATCACTCCGCGCCATTACACAATGTTTTGTCCATCAGCTGTTAAGTTGGTGGGACCTCTGCGTGACATCTATTTTTCCGTAATCGATTTCATCTCGCGAGAAACACTTCGAAAAAAACTTGTGCACATTACTAAATCTGGTTCGGGCCCGAAAAATAAACACACGCCAACACACACTACATCTCGATACTACACTAGATTTTCCTGGACTCCTTCGCGGGATCCTTCAAATGCGTGCTTAGGTCTGGTTTATCCGTCGATTACCGCCCTCTCTCTATCCCTTTCCTTAACGTTGGGCGCCATTGTGAGCTTGTGGACGTCGGGGTTATACATACGACAACGCTTTCTGCCGGGGATCGTGGGTTTATTAAGGGTAGATTCGACAATATACGACATAAACCTAAAACAACACAAAACGAATACTTAATATACAAGACTCGGAACATAGACAAACAAGACAAATACGATACAAAACCCACGCTGCGGTATTTCATCATTTTAAACATAATGTATATACGAACGATGTCCAGACTCGAAGTAGAGATCGTAGTATCTTAGAAGGGTTTCTTTCACTCACGTGAAAGAACAACTTTAGATACAGTTACATGTATCGCCACAATACCATTTGTAAGGTGTTGTTTGTCAGTCAGTCAGAGGAGAAGTGCGGAGAATTGATTAGTTTGGCGGGAATTGGTGTTAGGACCCAGCATGCAATATAATCGCTCACTCACTCAATCGCTCATGACGAGTATATATTTATCAACATACACAGACTGGACATTATAAGCCAGTAAAGGTAAACATTGGAACAGACTATAAATACTACGCTATAACTCTGTTCCGGTACATTATGTTAGCATCCACCAATACTACAAGACTAATACTGCAAGGCAAAATACAAGACCTGGGTCACATATACTCAGCAATTATAAAAAGTATCCACTTTGTTTTCCTGCAAAATCTGAGACTGTAAGAACTTACAATTGTAGCATGATTTTCTTTTAATAACATCTTTGTTTGATTTTCACACAAAATGTCATCGACATATACCAAATGCTTAAAAAATAAATCAAACTTTAAAAACATAGGTGTGAAAACGAACTTACCAAAACTTAAAAAGGAAAGATTAGCGACAATAGCAAGATTTAGCAGTCTAAGCCCATTCAATTACACTGAAATATGTACAAAACCTCGCCAATATCTCACGTGTACACCATTTACACCGAATACACTGAAAATGCGATATCGCATGCTTCTGACGTAACGACTGACGAAACATCGAGCATATTTGGGAAGTCGTATATGTCAGGATGATCTTATCCAAAGTAGTGTTTAGAACCTTGCAGAGGCACTTGTCCGCGAATGGAACGCATTAGCTCTAGAATTCGTCAGTCATTACTTCAGAAGCATGCGACGTCGCATTCTTGCGTGTATTGGGTGTAATGGTGGACAAATGAGATATTAGCGAGGTTTTGAATATTTTATGTGTATTTGAAGACTGCTGAATTTGTGCTATTGTCGTTACCTTTGCATGTTTTAAGTTTTGTTAATTTCGTTTTCACACCTATGTAAACTGTGATTTTTTTGTTTATTATTCGGTATATTTCGATGAAATTTTGTGTGAACATCAAACAAAGATGTTATTAAAAGAAAATAATGCCAGAGTAGATACAAAAGTCGAACAGGAAAGTATAAAACATTCAGGATCAAAGTTAAACAAAAACACGCATTGAAACAAATACTAACTAAGAGGATAAATAAAATACAAGATATATGACATCACACACATAAAATAGTCTACATGTACCGCCTTGGAGCGCCTTGGAAATGTTAGTTACATAAAAGTCCTCTGGGGGCTTACACCAGGTAGTAGGGTGGATCAAAGTATTTGTTGATGTATGCTAGTATGACAAGGAGACGGCACGTTATGTGATATTACAAACATAAACGAATTTACAATTGGGCTACCGTCTTGGAATGGTCTGTGGCAAAAGGGCCTATTAATGTTGCCAGCTGCGTTAGATGATATAGCATTGCGGGCGTTTATTTATTTACTCGGTGACTGTCCCTTTTTACCACAGACACTTCCAAGGAGGCAGCCCTTTTGTCAACCCGTTTATGTTTGTGATGACATTTGTCTTAAAAGAAGCATCCCTATGTATTACTAATCCAGTCAAACTTAAAGGACATACGTCAATTTTGAAATGCATATCAAGTATTAAAATAAGCCCTCGATGTATTATTATTAATCCAGTATCAGTTAAACTTCAATTGTGCATGCATAAAATTAAAGGAAAATGTAATATAACTGGAGGTTAAACTAACTGGTGAAATAAAATCATCAATTCGAAATACCATGCTAAATTTGTTTGTTTATTTATTAATAATAATCATTTGCAAATGTACAAGTTATGAATAGAAAAGAAAACACTCTGTAAGATACCTTTTTCAATTGTAATCTCATGTTACGTCTATATTTCTGATAAAGAGGGATAAGGAGCAACTAGGGCTTTCCGCCATTCAAGATGACCACTACCGCTATATATATTCGAAACCTTAAATCAAACGTATTCTCCACAACCGCACCATACATTTGGCAATTCATTTTAAGAATTGATCGCTACGTATTCAAAAATCAAGATTGTGTTTATGTCTCACGATGATCAATATAAATATAGTATTGTTTATGAAAACATCTCAGTCCGAATTTCCAAATGGCCACTGTTACTAAATGTAACCACAACTTGGCGATTCGATGTATCCTTCATCATTCTTCATATTTGTATGAAACCGTATCAGAATATTTTCTCTCATCGACCAGCATGCTAAATGATTATTTTATGTTGGTCTTTTTGCAAAGTTGTACACATAGTGACCCTATAAAAGTAGGGTGTTTACAGGCTATATTGTTTTTATTTTTCTGTAAAGGACACATTGTATGTTTAACTTAAAACAATGCTCTTGTTTATATTGATTATTCAAGAGTGTTTCAATAACTGTCCTTCCCATCCCTGTCGGTGGGTATTTCTCCAACTACTACTTTCCAATTCTACGCAGTTTGTTCTCAGTTCATTTCAGTAATCTATCTTCAAATACATATACCGTCCATGCAAAAGGTCGTTCCTTTCAATTATTTTATGTGCAAAACATTTGAACCCATTCTTTCCACCCGATATTTTCGCCAAATGCATTGTTTTTTCTACAAGCCAATTAAAGCTGTAAACTGGCAACACTATTGTACTGCACAATCCATTTGTTTATCATTAGGTAAGGTTGTCATCACGAATAAATTATTGCACCATAAAACATTGCCTTAATGCATTTCATTATTTTGTGTACTAAGTTTCGCTTCTGTTAATTGGATAATATTAATGTCTTATTTTGCTTTTTACTTTAATGTCTTCGTGATTTCTCACATGCGTGAAAAAACGTCGCTGTATTGCTACGCAATGCATACGCCACGCTTCTCCCTCTAGAATACAATAACGACTGAAAGACAACCTTCATTGTTTTCTTCGTAATGATAATTTAATGAGAAATACGAGAAAGATTCAACCAGGAAAACTATTTTGCTGCAGACAGCCTTTGAAAATAAAGATAAAATGTTTGTTTTTTTGTGTTTGTGTTTTTTAAATTAGCAATTTGTGAAGAAAATCTGTGAATGTGAAAAGACAGTAATAATCGAACAATAACTCGAACGTGTATGACGAATAATTTAGCAGCATATCACGCAAAGCATTACACCACACAGTGTTAAATTAAAAAAGCATGCATTACGTCACACATAGTATAATTAAAGAAATCATGTCATCACAAAGAGTCTAATTAAAGCAAGCATTTCATCACATATGGTATAATTAAAGCAGCCATTTGAGCACACTTGGTCAAACTAAAGCAAATATATGACATCAAACGGAGTCCGATCAAAACAAGCATCACAGATTCAAATTACAATGAGACATTAAATCGCAACAATTCAAATTATATCAAACATGAACACAGAGTGCAATTAAATGGTTAATTATATTCTAATTTGTTATATATACTAGAGAAAACAAGAAACTAAATTCGTGCATTTCCGCTATAATGTATACACTTAATTCTACGTAATATTTCAGGGAAATCCCAAGCTGCTTTGTAAAAAAAAAGTTGCAGCTAGTTAGAGAAATGACACAACAGTTTTGTTGTGGACTTTTTAATCACTGTGAATTTAATTCATAAATGTTGAAATTTCGCGTTTAACTATTTCAGTACACTATTTAATGTAAAGACATTGTAAATTGTACATCTACTTGAGCCAAAGGCGTATTACATCAATAATGATAATTTGAAATGATAACAGTGTGTGTGTTGTTTTAGACTTTCTTTCCTGACAGTAAACGTCTGATGTAGCCATGTACCATTCGATTAACAGCAACCTAAAATACATACAATATAAAGCGAAAATTCCCGAGTTGTGTTGTTTTTTTAGTATATTACAGAACAGAACATACTTGTATTGACTTGTACGTTAAGTACATCATCATAACATATATACAACAATTACTAAATATATTGAAAGGAAAGTAAGATATAGGGTCCTATAGAAACCACAGCGTCCGAACGCAATGGCATCGTAGGCATCGTAGGTCCGCACTGTACTGCAAACAAGGACTTGAAACTACAATGAAAGAGACAAAAAACAGCAGAAAGTGTGGTGAAGACAGGGTTACCGACTTGGAACGGTCAGTAGGCAATAAGGCCTACTGGTAAGCCTCAATCGATTTTATATGCGCACAATCCTCGCTATTATCCTGTCCTCAGCGCCCAAATAGACAAGACAGTGTAAACAAAACTACATCCCATCAAAAGGAATTCTCTAACAATAAAGTCCACATCCAGAGAAACTAACTAAAGATACACATACAAAATAATAAACATCTCAGGATGTATCCAGAATCGTACTGAACAACCATAGTAGTGGCAGCTAAAGAGAAAACCAATCTAGGGTACGACCAGAAAACCCGAGGGACGAAAGCTCATGCACCCACCCCTCCCTTAGTTTGGGTTTCAGTAGGTACAATCATAGAGTCCCAAGAGGTAGTCCAGTCATCGCACAAGTGAAAAGTGAAGCGTAATGACTGACTGTAGAGGGGTCAATCACTAAACATGCAGTGCGCTGTAAAACCAAAGGGTTATATCCTTTTCTTAGAATTTTGACAATCTCAATCAGTAGGAATAGATGTCTCGATCTCAAGATCAGAAACGATCCTATTATAATTGAAAATAAGATTTCTAGTAGATTTCTTATACTTGTAACATATAACAGGAGTCTCAATATTTTTGAAATACTTTGGAATTTTGTCAATCACCCGCATATCATTAAAAATACAGGCTAAAATAATGAAATCGATGCCTTTATAAACATAAGTTATCTTCAAAAAATGCCTTTGATGGTCAGATGGAGCATCTATATGTGGACGCAAAATATGTTGCGTGTAACTTTGAATAGATGCAACCTCATATAATGGATTAGTACGGACATAAATGGCATCCGCTTCTTCGTCAAGTTTCTGTAAGCAAGAAACAGACAGACTGACTACTTTGTTCAGGAGGTCGTGTCTACCCGAATTTTTATAAATAGAATAAAGGTCTGCAACAGTAAAGACATCGTAGCACTGAAATCATAATTCAATGCACATGCCTCCGCATCATCATATTTTACATTAAATATATCATTTCTAAGTCCAGACAAATAATCATAAAACGACTCAATATTAATATTATGCCTAATCTTGTTATTACTACTTTTAATTATTTTCCAGAATTTCTTAGGTTTTGAATGCCTAAGCCTCTCAATATCTGACACTTTCTTTAATTCAAAAGCCCTACGTTTTCTCTTAATACTATCCTTATATTCCTTTTTTAAATGTACAAAACTGTTCTCTGCTAAAGTTAGATTTGCATCTATTAAATATGCACAATGCTTCACTATAACGTTGTTTCGCTTGAATACATTCCGCGTCATACCATTCCTTATTTCTTACCATGGGCGCGTCAGTAAAATTAAGGTCACAATTATTAAAAACCTTTGTACAAAAAAAGTGGATCGTCAACAGCACGCAAACCTTTTGAAAAATTACAAACTATAGTATTTATTGACGACCTGTCCGAATTATCTATTTTGTTCGTCACACTATTCAAATCAGTTAATCTAGAAATCAGTCCCGCTCTGAACTCATTCTTTAAATCACTGGACCATTTATATCGAACATTACTGTTCACAGTAGCAACCTTACGTTTAACATTACAAATCAATGCAAAGGAAACAGGACAATGATCACTCCATTCATTGAATGGGCAAACATTAAACTCATTAATACTCGCAAAATTACATTATTAAGCTAACAAATAATCATTCTCAGATGCACCTTGCCTTGAGGCGTAAATAAGCTCCACAGTCATAATCATGACATAAGCAACCTTAACTATGCGTACACTCATGGATTTACAAAGAGATCAATAAGTTTCAACCCAAATTAATTACATGTTTTGTCAAGCGAGGTCAGTATTAGGGGCATATCTGGAACATATTCATATTGGTCAATATAATCATTATAACAATCACATGAAACATAATAATTTCTTAAACCTACACGACTATTCCAGTCACCAATTAAATACGATGAGCCTATATTTTCAGAATAAGAAATTTTGTATTACATCAAACAAATCTGCTGCACACATTTGGTAAACAGGCGATTCTTCGCCCCACATATAAACACCACATATGAACACATCTATATCAAAATTAAAAAAAATATGTTTTTCGAGTTTCAACCAATTGATATTGTCATAATGATTACGTACACTTTCTATTCCATATTTCAAAGATTCCTTAAAATAAACAGCTACACCACCATTCGATCTTTTAACATTGCGATGTCGACATTTTCTATAAAAGTTATGAGTATATCAATATTACTTTTAGCATTCGACAACGTCTTATACATAAATATAACATCATGTTTAGCAATACTATTTATAAAGTCATCAGAGTCCTTTTTACGCTTGAAATACCATTCACATTCCATCACAACACCCGTAGGTCACCCTCAGTGTGTCTCTACGTGGCCTCTCGATGTGGTTTCCCGTCTATGTAGAGGGTCTCATATGACAGCCAGACTCTCTGATCATTGTTTGTGGCCTCTTTCATCTTAGGAAATAGTTATTTTCTCTTCTCCACCACTTCCTTCGGTAATTGCTCGTACACATAATGCGGAGTACCCTTCAAAGCTTTCCACTGCTTTCTAACTAGCTCCCTTTCTTTAAACAAAGTAATGTCACCACTGTTATTCTGATTTTACCTGCATATCGTCCGCCTATTCAATGTACTCGCTCAAACGTCGACAACATCTTTGATTATTTTCATTTTATTCTCCAAAGGCTCGAGTAATTTCTCCTCCATGTTCTCCGCAACCACCTCGGGTGCCACATCAATGTTCGCAAAGTTGTTACGCATGGATTGCGACTGGAGATATACAACCTCATCTTTTAAAGCGCCATTTTCCATCTCCAGATGCAGCACCTTGTCATTAACTAAACCTAGGGCAAAATCGACACTCTCGGCCTTATCTTCAACGCCGTTAGCCTCGCCTCGGATTTTTTACTTTGCTCCTAGATATATTTCCAAATATTATTTATCTCTATTAGAAATGTATCAACTTTTTCTTCTAATTTGTCAAGTGACTCTAACCTTTTACCCTCCTAGGATGTTTGTGAACAAGACTGATAGAAATATAGAGGATATTTTTTGTTGTGCAGTGAATAACAGATTTTATTTCATCGAAAAGTGTGAAAAATTTATATTTTGACGAATGCGAAACTAATTAACCGATTGCAATAATCTGTGACTCATTTTTTAGTTAAGTTATTTCCAATCCAATGATATAACTTTTATAGCAACTTTCTGAAAAAGTAGATTTTGAAAAAAATTACCAACTGAAATGTAAAAGACAACAATTCTGAAATACTTGACCATTTATAAAAACTAGAGCTCATTTTCTTAGACCATTTACAGTCAAATGATATATATTAAACAGTTATTTTCTAAAAAAAAAATTGTTTAAGATATTGAGAAAAAAAGAATACTTTGGCAGTGAAAAAATAAATGTCTATATATCACAGGTATAAAATACCACTTTTATTTCATTGCTAAAATCCATTATTTCACAGCTAAGTATAAAAAACATATTGACACATATTGACAGTAATCGCAAGGTTTATAGTGTTACTTTTGCACTTTTACTACTTATGCATGTGTTTTGTGTTACTTTTCTTTTTTGATGTGCTGCGATGTTTTTGTATCAGACCATCTCGAAACAATACTAAACAAAGTTCAAAAATTGTAAAACATAATTTCAAAACTTATTCTTTAGTCAAATTATAGCAACGTGAAACCGAAGCTAACATATATTGAAATAGACGTAAACATGATTGAGAAACACAACAGCGTGGACTTTTGAAACACCAATATATAGTTTTCGATTCACCATAGAATCTTGTTTAAACCCGTGCGGCCGTTTTTGACACTGACCTGTCCAGGCCGTTCTCTGGCGGTAGTCCTGTCTACAACCCTTTTATGTTTACGATGTCATATACCTGTGTTACCCTCATGTATATATTGCTATATAAGTGGACATGTTTATTGATCCAGTTGTCAAGTTGTTTCTATTAATAACGCACATACAAATAGCTGGGTTGTGTACTATTGATAAACAGCCAGACGGGTAATTTCTAAGGCATTGTTAGCATCAAGTAATTGGACTATTCTAAAGCTTTCATGACCTTTAATGAGGCATCATATGACTGTTAAAGTTATTTAAAAATAACTTGTTTATCTTACTGCAATATTCTAAATGTTCTATGACATTCTAAGACATATAAATTCAGCCTTTTCGGATTATTTTTTGGGTTTCAGTATTCAGTATTTGGATTGAGTAAAAAATTGAGAGGAATAACGTTATTGCGCTCATCTATAATAAAAGTATCATTAGATATTTTGGACATTTGGTCTATTGTGAATTTGTAAAACAGGAAAGAGTCGAAGTGAAATTCGATTAAATGGACACTTGACACATTTTGTTCAATGGATACTTCACAATTTATATTAAAGGGACACTTACTAATATTATTTGGACTTTATTTGTATATTGGATTGTAAAGAACTACTGGCTCCTTTTTATGTACTTTCTGTGATTGAATATGTTTCAGTGTCGTACATGTATATGACCCGTAACACATTGCCTTCGAAGTATGATTGTAATAAGTTTTAATTGATTTTGGTTGACTGTGGTCTATGCATGTTACATTATCTCCTCGACTCCAATATCTACATTGAAGTTGAGTCTGTTCATGAGAGGTAATATAAGTTGTAACATCTCTCACGGCTCTAGCAACGGTACTCGAATTAATGTTTAAGCTACATGTACACAACTTGGGCTGGAAGACCCAAAAGCACGAGTAAGTATCATTACGTGGTCCCGCCGTAAGTCCATTAAGCGATGGGAAAGCTTATATTAGCTGGATTGTATAACGGTTAGTTCGACAATAAAACACGTTTAAAACATTTGCCACTGCTAAAATGAGATAAAATTACCTATTAAATGTTTACATTTTACAATATATGCAAACATGTTAAGCCGACATTATGGTTTTATTTCATACCGAAGCCAGCCCCGTGATCGCTTCTTGAAGAAGGTGCTTGATGGAAGTTAATACCCGGACCACGTAATGATTGCTACTATTGCGTAGTCGGGCGACATTGTCTACGGCCGCTTCACAGCGTAAATATATGATACAACACCTCTCAAAATAATGACGATTAAAATGGATGTAAATACAAAATACAAACTATAACTGAGCATTTATAAAATATATTCAAAACAAAAAACAAACAATACTTATATTGACAAATAGCAGAAGAATATGAATAACTGAAAGCATTAAATTCTTGACAACAGGTGTACATGTACCACGTTTTCTGTTCAGTTTCGAGGGCTGGCGTGGCGCAGTCGGTAGCGCGGCGGATTTGTAACCGGAGGCCCCGGGTTCAATCCTCCGTGGTGCCACTGAGTTCCGTCGGTGTGTTCTTGGGCAATACATTTTCCCGTAGCCTCGTCCGTCGGGCAGCTTCCCGAATTCCTATGTATCCGTCCCCTCTCTCTGGGGCGGCTTTAAATAACTATACTGTGTTGATGAGCCGTTAAACTACATTGAATTCAATTCCGTTCAGTTTCTGTTCAGTGGCAATTTGCTCGCTTCGGATATAATACCAGTTTCTAGAATGCACCAAACCGGAACAATTTACAGTTCGCCAGTATGCTTTACTTGTTGATTATGTAATGACCCGACAGATAGCGGACCATATGATTATATCTACCTCAATCCTGAAAAAAATATAACGTTTAACGTGTCTCTTTAATTTTGGCATGCTGATATATATGACCATATATTATGTTGCTGTTCTGACTTGTGCCAAGTCACTGAGTACCTACTTCATAGCTTTGATCGTGTGTTTGTTTTACTTATATTGTCTATTAAAGCTGCCCTGCTTGTTAGAGATTATATCCTGGCTGGAATATCTGTATTTACACTGTCCCGTTTATTGCGGCGATAATAGGGTAAGTGTGAGGCTTAGTACACCCTAAAACCTGTTTTAAACCCCCATCCACCTTTTTCTTTGCCACTGACCGTTCCATTGAGGTAGCCCTATTGTCAACACATTGTGTGTGCTTGCCTTTTATTCATCTTTATATTTATTTGTTCTTTGTTTATGTGTGTGTTTGACTTTTCCTGTTAAAATTGTATATCTCATTTTGTTATTATTCATATATATTTGTTCATCTTTATTATTTTAAATTGGTTTGCATATGAATGTCACGTAGTTTATAAGAATATATAGTCTGGCGGGGATTTCATTATGTTGACTGATCCATTAAATTGGCACATGGCAACAAGGTTAATGTGGTTTGCTGCACCGTTGAAGCTAATTTAACCCACCAGTGTTGTTTCTGCTGCTGAGCGTTCCAGGGCGGTACTCCTATTTTCAACCGCGTTCTGTTGGTTGTGTCGCCGTATTTTCGACTGTTTATCTTTGTAACTGTTGATCATTTTGAATGCGTATGTTTGGTGCACTGCGATCTTTGAATGTTATATTTCATGGTTGACTGTTGCATCATCTATCATAGATAATTACTATATAGATGTACATTCATATATCCCATTTATGACCATACATTTACGTAGATACGTCATAGTAATGCCTTTATATAATTTGAATCGATGCGTATATCTAATAAATGATCTTATACTATATTCATTCTATTCATAAAGAATAAGTTGTTTTGGATTTCATTTCATCAACATCCATCAATTATTAAGGAAATTATGATTTTACAGGCTGTGTATTACGATTAAATGTGCCAGTGTTGTAGTGACAATATTCGAAAAAGTCGCTTAGTTAAGGAGTTAGCTGGGACCAGCTAGAAAATGGGGTTATTATACATCAAATTAAAGGTAATTATATGTACTAAACGATCCCACCAAAATAACTTGCACAAAGTGGTACATTTTTTTTAAAATGGCGCCTGAACACCACAACCCATAAATAACAAATTTCAGCAAAATATTAGCTACCGACTAAAATTATAAGTTTCAGAGAAATGATAGCTCATTTTTCGATAACAAATGTATATAAACATCTTCCTACGTATTTAAAATAACTGTGTATGCTGTATTTCATGTTTAACTAAAAAATATTTCTTAAATATAAGGAATAATACTATACTTAAAAATATCGATTTTTTTTTTAAAATAGGACAATTATATTTTGTTTAATACATGTTCACGTGAAATTAATTAATCAATTCATTTTAGTTTAATAAAAAAATTAATAAAATATGTAAGAACAGATTTACTACAAAAGAAATTATATAAAACGCATAAACTTTCTCAAATTATGACAAAACTTTTCGTACTCCGATTTTTATATTTTAATGCTTAAACATGTATGCTACTAATCATATGAAAGTCTTTTGTTGTTGCTTTAAAGTTACTGTTATATAATGCAATATATTGATACTATACATGATTTCAAATATCACACACATATTTTAAAATATGTATGGTTATCCAAAATGATTTTAAACTGTATATAAAGGGAGATAATTAATCGATGGCGTTGTACTAATCTTATTAGTTTCTTAATAAATATATAAATTATTCACTTTTTAATTAGCTTTATTCATTATTCTGTACAATACATACATGAACCACTCTGATTTTAATGTTGGAGAGGTACTTTACTACTCTTTTTTTGCTGAGATCAAGACGGTTGTATAATTTTATAAGTTTAAGAATGTACTATGCACAGCCGATCACTTGCGATGTTCACAACTCGCACTTTTTTTCCCGCAATTCAAAGTAACAATTGATTGTGTATTGTTCTTGCCTTATACCTGCATGTAAAATAGTTAAAAAAGTATGTCCATTACCAATGGTGGATTCTTCTTCACTAGTGAGAATCCATTTCACTTGCGAAGAAAAATATAGTTTTTGGAAGGTTGCTTTTCTTTGATATAGTTTTTGGAAGGTTGCCTTTCTTCGACAGGATACAGTCTACCACCGAAAATTAGGTATATGACTTTGGCTCAAAGAAGCTAATCAATCTTATGAATTAATTCCGTTTCTGTGCCTGTTATAGCAAACAGTAGATGACAATAGGAGATACATTTCACTCGTTATCAAGTGTGTGCTTTCAAACGAAAGATGGTGACGACAGTACCTCTATTTTAATTCCAAGAAATAAGGAACAGTCAAGTAAAATTTCGCATGAAAATAAGCTATACATGTATTAATAACTACAATTACCTTTTAAACGTCTACTACAAGACCAGTCTCACCAAGATACTTTTCGCTTTAGTAATTAATTTTGAAAAAAATATCAAAAACTTCACGTGAGTTTTCCTGAGGTCTATGCCTTGCCGAAACATGTTCAACACTGCAGTTGTTGATATGACATCTGATCAAAATATATATTGTTGGCCTTTTTTCCAGTTCATTGCATTGTATGCTCCCATCATATATCTATACAAGTCCAACAGATATGTCCACCCTATACACGTCTATCAAGTATTGTCAGGCAAAGACAAACATATTCAGACGATGGACCAGCAATTGATGCAGTTGCACAGCAAGTGAACTCAGGTCTAAGTCCACAGAACTCCATTCACATTGTGTTTGACTAACAGATAGGAAGGGTATAAGGTGACGCTAGGCTAATAGATTTGCTTACATACTCTAATGTATATGCTTCTTCTACAGTTGAGAGTATGTTGGCTGAAAAGAGTACCACAGATGTGCTCTTGGGCTAACACCAACATATGAAGCGCTAATGACGGTGCTTCTTGTGTCGTTATTTTGTCTTTTTTGTTTTTTGACACGTTTTGACAGATTAGAGAAACACTTTATAATGGTTCAGATAAAGCATCCATTGATTCAGCAGATGACTCCACGCAATTGAAATTGCCATATCAGGTAATATCGCCCAGGACATCTCAGAACTTGGTGCTTACGGTTTTTCAAAGTCGGCAACATTCAAGTTCTTAATTATGTTTCTGGAAACAGTTGATTTTAACCAGCATTAGGACGGAAAGATCGGGTGATTGGATATTACATCTCGCGACGCAGGCAAGTATGCTGCTTTATTTCGTCAGCATAAAACATTCTAACTACGCATATAGTTACCTGTATACCTTTGGAAATGCTCGTAGATATAATAGAAAACATGTGAAACATTGTTTTTTACGAGGCCAGTTTACCTTTCGACACTGCGAAAATGGAACATTTATCGGTACCTGGAGCAACAAACCACTAGTTGTGACTCTAAACGTGCATTTTTTCCTACAGTTCTTGACCGACCGGTTGCGACTCTGTTTGATCATTTTATGTAATTGGAAATAAAACAATTATCAAGGTGATGAAGGTAAATAGTGCTTCTAGCTTCAAAAATAGAATAGCAATTAAAGATGACTCAGGCTATGACAGGGCTTTTGAAACAGGTCTTTAGCAGCCATTTTCGTAAGACCCAAAGGGACACTGTGCGCAGTGTTTCACCATAGTTTAGATAAACTATAAATGAAGTTGTCGGATTAAAATTTATCTGTTTAGCAAAGCTTCCACCATGATGTGAATGCAATGTTAAGCTCCCTGTAAGACCTGCATCGATTCCAGCAACACTAAGGATGAATGCCGATAATTCAAAACAAGAACCTGAGTTCCTTGTTAGACAGGGATGAGAAATGAGTGATAACGGAATAAAACAGACGTATTTTTTGGGAGAAATGGCATCAGATCTTCTCGTAAAGCATCATGCATTTGCAGCTGTAAACGGTCATGTTCCACAGCTTCATACGTTTGCATAAGAAACAACATGTCATTCATGATAACCGCATTTTTTGGAAGAAATCGGATATATTGTTTTTGAAGCAGTCCGTCTGTCACTCTGTCAGCCCGTCTGTCACGACCTTGTGGATGGAACTACTCCTGAACGGTTCGAGATATTAAAAATCCGTCTTTACAGACATTTTGATTAGGTCAAAAGGTTTTCATTTAAGATAAAGAAATATAAAACGATCGGACAGGGAAAGTAGCATTCAATAAGATAAGTCTGCTACTTGTATCTCTTGTTTATGATTCTTGCTTCCAAGAGATCCCATGTTCAGTATTTATTGACATTGACACTAGCATTTATTTAGTACTTTGAGTGTGGCGGCCGTAAAAAGACTACACATTAGTTGTGTTATTACTTACTGATCCTTTGGGATCATCAAGCCCAATCTTTGTGACTTTAAAGTGGAATATCGCTTAAATCAGTGTTAGGAGGCGTGAGAGGTGCACTTTACATTACCTCTCAGGAACAGAATCAATAAAACCGAGTCTGCTATCTGTATCTCTTGTTTGTGTTTGTTGCTTCCATCAGTAGTTATTGACCTTGACCGTCTAAGTTCACAACTCATTTGTTTCTTGAAAAAGAAACATTTGGACGAAACTCCTTCCAGACCATTTGAGGTAAGAAGCTGAAACGTTATGGGAAGCTTGTTGAAGATGAGATTGTCACTAAAGGTCTGACATTTGATCTTCATCATCATGGTCAAGGGCAGGACTTAGTGTTTTGCCTGAAAATGGCTTTTGCACGAAAATCCTTCTAGACCATTCAATGTAAAAGGCTGAAACTGAGTATGAAGCGTGTTGAGGATGAGAGGATGTCAATGCAGTTCTGAAATTTGACCTTAACCATCAAGGTCAAGGTCTGGACTTGAGGTATCATTGTGATATCGAAAATAAGGTTGTTTTGTGATGGCTTCCATCGACTGGCTCTAGTTGAGCGTTGTAAGTGTAAATCAGACGAACAAAGCTAACCCAAGCCCAGTACAATGATGCTATCGTAGTAGGAAAATATCAAGGAGAACTTAACATTGTCATGCATAGTGAAGTGGAAATGTAACTTAAGAACAAAACGTAACACTTTAGCAATGCAAAAGATTAAAATCACAATGGAAGATGTAATATGTATTCCTGTATACTGTAAAAAGTTGCCATTAGTGGAAACATATGCACAAAGATATAGTTCACACATCATAAGTATAAAAGTGAACTTAACCTCAAAAGAAGGTATAAAAGTCGAACAGATAATTCACAAATTTGAAACAAACAACAATTACAAGGATATATAGAAGAAAAGTATGTGACACTATACATATAAAAGGGTTGACACCTTGGTATCGCATTGGAACAGTTTAGGAAATGTGTATTAAGCTTACTATCGAATATATTCCTATGGTTCATTAAAGTGCTCGAAAGATAGACTCTGATATAAGGACAACCCAGTTAAGACTCCCGTCCGACGGACGAGGCTACCAGTGAGTCTCAGACCCGTGATATCCGGATTCAGAGTTGAACATGTTTATCCACTTGGTCACCACATTCGACAATATAGTGTTAAGTAGATGTTAACGAAAGGAATGGATAACATATGCACAAGCCATGGATATACGTGGAACTTCATTTAACAAAAAGACAAATAGCAATGGTTGTTTTCTTGACAACCATGTTGGATATAATGAAGATATAGATTACAGATGAGATAATAATTAAAAGTGCTTTTTATTTGGAATTAATAGAAGATAAGTGAGTATAAGGCAAATTAAAACACATCAACAAATGTCATACGTGTTGGTATATAAACGGTATATATGCATAAACAAGAAATTAATACAGAGTGTATCAAATATGGATTATACTATGTGTATGATACACAGATATATTTTAAGTGAAACCTTAAACATGCTAATACACTCAAATTGTAACTAATACTTTATCTTTATGTATCTCGTTTGCTTTAAAATAAAAATGTGTTAATACGGTGTTTTTAAAAGTGTTTGATTTTTCTTACAATACGTATTCAAAATCATACACATATTTGTGTGTGAGTTAAATATTAAATAGTTCAATACACTGATATCCATCTTAAAGCTTAATGTAGGCAATTCATTACGCATATAATACAACATAGTTAAATTCAAACTTGTTAAACGCAAACAACAAATATTAAATTTAGAAACATAATAAATCTTCATAAAACTGATTTCCAGGTGTGTTTTGGTTTCACCATAACTCGTTTTAGAAATGATTTCTTTAAATTCATGTATTTTAAAACACATGTTAGATGCAGATTGTAATCAGTAAGGCTTAATACTTCATTGGATATCAATCCACCAGTGGTTTACGATAAAAGCGAAGCTGCATATGTTTGATCATTTTTTGATTTTATTATCTCCCTTTATGAATCCATTTATCGCGTCTGTTTCCAAACATAAGTGACATATATGGAATATTTTTTTCTATTGAAAGTTGAACACAAAATACCTAAACATTTGTTGCAAAAGATTGCTTTAGAGTTTGTTCATTCATCTCTTTGGTGATTTATATTTAAAACAATATTTATTTTGTTTTATGAGGGTCATGTATTTTAACCGTTGACTGCCAAAAATCGTACCACTTTGCGCAAGTAATTTCAACTGATCCTTGTTGGAGAGGGTTTATACTTTCCAATGATATCAAAGTTATCCATTTTCTAGGTGGTCCCAACAATTTTTAAAAAAAACGTAAATTGTCACTACAACACAGTATTTACCAGTGCGGGCCTAACTAAATGTATATATTGCTTATATAAGATATAGTTCAAAACTACAGTCCGAGCTGTCCGAAGATCATAACATTTGTATGGATGGCCTGTTTAGTCAGTTACTCGTGTATGGACTCTATAAATTGGAGTCGAAATCAAAATACATTGACAGGATCGCAAACGATTCTCCGGGGTAGTAGTGACCAGTACCTTAACGGCATGGGCCGTATAAGCTACGAGCACAGATACAGCGTATTGTCGGGAGCGTGGTCTACGGGTCGTAGGTGGGTAACGCTGTCAAAGGACTCGGGAACCGCATAATTCGCTATTTGGGAGACAGACCCGGCTGTAGCCACGGAGACGTTAGGCAAGAGGGCCTTGTTAGGCAGATAGCTACGCAGATAACGTCACCGGATGTGGAATACCGGGACTTGAGCCATCACCGGAAGTGGTGCGAGTGGGCCTTGCGTGGGAATTACGTCACCGGAAGTATGATTGGTACCGGGACGAAGACCTAATGCGGGCGTGCATATAACGTGGAAGTGAATTCGCGAAAGTGAAGTATTAGTGCCGGACACTGAAATCTACTGGAAGCTAGATATAGCTTTAAGATATAAAATAGCTGTGATATATCATGCATATATCATAAATACAGATATTCAATCTGATTAAAACCGAACAGTTTAATGTTTACTTAAAGGGACACTGTCCGTAATTTTTAGCTCATAAAACACACAATAATTATGTTCGCAAACATTACACACTAAACATTATTGAATATTTACTAATTAAAAGCAAGATTGTTTAACGGAATTCAATCGCGGTACAAAAACAAGTAAATCCGCTTCGTGCGTTTGAACTCGCAGCCCAAACTAAAATTACACTCGCAGTAATAATAGTGTGCGTGAGCGTAAAGTGGTCGACATCGCTCCCGACTGAGCTAAGCGGGCTATACATATTACGCAATACATACTATGGTGAAAACCTAATGCCTAATGGCAGTCACGTGACCGCAGAAAAGGTAAATATTGTGGGTCCCACTTTATTTACATATAATACTTAAAACTTCTTTTTTTTCAATGTATTCATACATACTTCTTAGGGTCTATCCTCATGTTTTCATTTATACATTTCACTGAATAAAAGTCAGACAGGTTTTTGGTTATGCTCAATATCTACTTACTTACGGACAGTGTCCCTTTAAGCGAATAAGGATTCCATCTAACGTGCATTGAAATTCATTTAAAAATGCTTTATACACGTTAATATTTCTTCTTTGTCATTTATTCATTTGTATATATATTCTTCTTGTTGTAAATAAATTTGTAAATTTATTTATTCTTGATTCTCCCTTGGTGTGTTGTCTCTATTTGGTCCATCGTGTTACATGTTGTTCTTAAAAAATACAATTAATATTCCTCTGAAAATTTCAGCAGTTCATTATACAACTGTTTTCCATTTGAGTCTAGGAGGAATTAATCGATTCTAACATGTGTAATGTCCCTCGCCGTCTTAGAGGATATACGTGGACGTATATTTGATTCTATATTTTATGTTGCCGGTTTCCGTCGTGCAGGAATATAATAGGGCATACACGTGATTCTATACTTTATCTTGTCCGTCGTCGTTTTAGATGTTTATGGGCGTGCATATAAGTCATACTTTTGTTGCATGTAGTAGTCATGGAGAAATATAAGTGACATATGATTGATACTATACTGTTAGTTTTATAGGAATATAGTTCAACATTAAACCGAGAAATAACATTTGTTGTTTCCCGTTTACCTCAAACAACTTATTTTTATATAAATAGGCAATACAAAGTATGGCATTGCACACAGTGAAAAATAGTGTTCAGCAAAAAACAACAAAGTGACTGCAATTAACAGTATGCGAGATTATAAATGCAGTTTATACACACAGATACGATGGTCACTCGGGTACCTTGCAACGTCCAACAAATGAGCACTGCTTTTCCTTATGCATAATTCGTCACTTTTACGGAGATTCATTATCATAATGGTTATTAGTCACTGTTAGTGAGAAGTTGCCACGGGATAAACGAATAGCAATTACGCAAATCGTGACATTCATAAAAAGTGTCTAAGTGTTAAGTTTGAAAGGACACTCGGCAATCATAATGTTTCGTATTAAGTAATACAATAGTTAGGGTCTCAATTTATTGTTCCATTACCTGCATGTAATTAAATAAAATGTTAAGTTATGAAGTTTTCTATTCATTCTACCATACATTTAAATATATTATTGCTGGGATATAAACATGTTAAAACAGTTAGCTTTATACTAGTTTTATCATTAATATAATGCAAGTTATTATGTACACAAACTTAAAGAAAACAAATGGAGATTGCTATGTGTCTCTTTAACTCCGAATATACTTTTACAAGAGGAGAGAACTTACTACAATACGGGTTCACTTTCTGATAGCAATGAAATACTTATTTTATCAGTGCACTAAATGTGTTATTTCACACTGTGAAATATAGAGTTTTATTACACCTGTATAAACCTAACCAATGTCTTTCTGTCTTTTTACTCATGTGACAATCCCATATTGCCACTATTTTACTCAAAACAAAACAAATGTGGAGTCCAAAAATTCCATTTTCCGTACTTTTACCATGTGATTAGATGTGGAGTCCAAAAAATCAATATTCTGTATTTGTACTGTTAGGCTATGAGCCAGGACCAACACTTTCGGCCACCGGTACCATCTGCGGAGACAAAGGCTCATAGTGATATTTAGTAAGGTATAACCTCCTAGGTTTGTAAAATATATGATAGCAGTGTATAACTCTTTGCCACATATGTGTTATCCTCCATTGTTTTACCCTATTCTTAAAACACGTAAGCTTGATTTGTATAGCAGTAATCTCTAACTTTCGAATCTGTGCAAAGAGTTAAGGTATAGTCATGAAATTCACATATAAGCTATATCAATAACTTGAAATTCTATTTCAGAAAACCAAATTGAATTATCTTTTACAGTTTATGATTGATAAACTCTTAGATTGCAGTGTTGACGAGCATGTTTTGAAAACAAAACAAAACCTTAGAAGATAGTAATATTATTTAAACTTATTTATTTGTTATCGCAGAAATATGTATATATATCAGACAAAAGCACTGGATATATCATTGGTTAAGTGTTATCATTGGTATTTCAATTTACACAACATCTATTCAAATGACTTTAACAAGGCGAACTGTGTCCAAATGCACGCACTTTTATTTTAATTTACACAAAATATATTCAAATGACGTTATCAATGCGAGCGTTGTCCAAGTATAAACAATGGTATTTTAATTTACACAACATCTTTTCAAATGACGTTATCAATGCGAACTTTGTCCAAATATACGCACCTTTATTTCAATTTACAAATGTCTATTTCAATGACGTTAACAATGCGAGCTTTGTCCAAACAGACGCACTGGTATTTCAATTTATACAACACCTATTCAAATGACGTTATCAATACGAACTTTGTCCAAATGAACTCACTTTTATTTTAATTTACACATCTTTTCAAATGACGTTATCAATGCCAACTTTGTCCAAATATATACGCACTGGTATTTCAATTTACAAATGTCTATGTCAATGACGTTAACAATGCGAGCTTTGTCCAAACAGACGCACTGGTATTTCAATTTATACAACACCTATTCAAATGACGTTATCAATGCGAGGTTTGTCCAATTATACGCACTGGTATTTCAATTTACATAACATCTTTGACGTTATCAATGCGAATTTTTAATTTAGTCTTTTGGCTGTTACTTGTGATACGCAGGCTTCATAACCGCTGCTCCCAACTAAATTCCATTATGTTTATTTCGCTCTGCGGGGCATTTAATTTTATTAGATACTGGGACCATACACCGCCCGACATGGGGAAGCAAATAACTCCATGTCCATCGCCGTATGCATGCCATCTTCGGGATGGTTAAGATTGTGTACTATTGATTAAAACGAATATTGAGTTCTCCTCAACCCGGGGCTAGAGGGCGTGAGCGGTAGCTAGCAAATTTCAATACCGCTCAAGAACAGTCTGTGTCGTATGTGTCATGCTCGGCCGTTTCCGAAGGTCCATTATCATACTCTTTGTTTGTTGATATCCCTATGGGTACGAACTGTGCACCACTTGTTGCAGATTTGTTTTTATTTTGCTTTGAAAGAGATTTCATGTTGAGTATTTCACCAGATACCCGGGCAAATGTTATTTAAGCCTTTAATGACACATCTCGGTATCTGGATGACATATTAAACATTGACAACCCTTTCTTTCCAACTATGGTTAATACTATTTATCCTAAAGAACTTCAGCTTAACAGAGCTAATATATCTGATAATAACGCTTCCTTTCTTGATTTAGATCTCTCGATTGAAACTGGTGAAATAATTAGCAAAATCTATGACAAGAGAGATGATTTTAAATTTGAGGTTGTTAAATATCCCCATTTGGATGGGGATGTTCCACGAGCAATTTCTTATTGGGTGTATGTGTCTCAACCTATTCGTTTTTCAAGAGCTTGTACTCGAGTTGAAGACTTTAATATTCGTAATCTTTGTATAATTAAAAAGCTACTCAATCAGGGTTACCGTTACCATAAATTTCGTAAAACATTTGCAAAATGTATTATCGTAACCCTGATCTTCTTTCCAAATGTAAAAGTAATTTAAGGACTCTTCTGCGACAAGGACTATCACAACCTGACTTCTATGGTGATGTGATTTATAAACTTTGTAAGATTCTTGGTATGATCACTTTCATACTATCTTTGTTAAACTTGTTAACAAGTTTATCAAAAGAGTTTATGACCCTAACATTTTGCAATGTACTGCATGCCTGGTGGCGGACTTTTACAATTCGCCACTATGCTTTCCTCTTTAATTGTCCGATGACCGGACAGGCTGTGGAACCTACGATGACGCCTACCTAAAGCTAATTGGGACGGTGGCGTTTCATGTTTGTCTATGATCTTTCTTGTCGTGCCCTTAATGGTTTATTCTCTTGTTGCTCTGGCTTCTGCCAAGTCATTGAGTACCTTCATTGTGGCTTTCTAGGCTATTGTTATTTTGTATTATATTTACACGAGCATATTTGTGTTTTACTTATATTGCCTATTGATGCTGCCTTGATGGTTAGAGATTAAATTATGGCGGGGATTTCTTTATTTACACTGTCCTGTTTTAATGGGATGACAGTAGGGTAAGTGTGCGGTTTGGTGCACCCTAGAACCGGTTTAAACCCCCAGTGGCCTACTTTGCCACTGACCGTTCAAAGGCGGTATCCCTATTGTCAACCCTTTTGTGTTTGTGATGTCGTTTGCATTTAATATTACTTTTGCATTCTTGTTTGTCTGTTTGCGTGTTTGTTTCTGTGTTTTGTGGTTGACTGTCCTCCTTGAATGCTACATTCCCTGTTCGATCGTTTTATTTTTCTTTGTCCAAATATACGCACTGGTATTTTAATGTTGAAAACATCTATTCAAATGACGTTATCAATGCGAACTTTGTCCAAATATACGCACTGGTGGGTGGGGGAGGGGATTGAGTCAGAACAGTCAGGACACAATCACATGTTTTTGGGACAGCATTCAATTATATTAAACGTTTACCAATAATTGACATAGCGTTTAAAAGTCTATGCTTCCATAATGTTTCTGCTGCTTTTGCAGAACATAAAGTGCTGGATTTATGTCAACTACAATTGTCAGCATGTACAGTTCCTTCCTGATTATTTTTTTAATGGTTTAAAGTGCTAACACTCTCGTTAACTCCGTGGCGGAAGCATTGAGTTTTGGAAAGTAACTAATGCTATCTTGTGACACATCAATCAGTCATGCAATCGTCTGTCTCTGAACATCTTCCTGCTTAGTATAAAAGAATCATAAAATGTATATGTTGCGAGTAACTTCTGCTTCCTCTTTCATTTCTGAATAGATGCACATAGAGGCGAAGGACCAACTCTCTAAAAAGCAACATAAGCTTCCAGTTGGTAATTTTTTGTAATCTGTATTGATATTTTCTTCGGGTTTTCAATGATAGGATGAGGATTTTGTTGTTTTGTTCTATTAAAACACAAGATACAACTTTCTTTCTCGATACCAGTAGATACAAAATGTTGTAACAATATGGACAAGTGGTCGCAACTCACAAATGGAGAATCAATAATAAATAAATCTATAAACTTATTTACAGCAAAGATGAACATATATATATATAAATATACAATTTAATAACAATAATAAAGTAGAAATATCAAACTGTTTAATGTACTTAAATACACGTTAACTGAATCACTGAATCACAATCTTATATTATTCGAAACAGAATGTTCGGTTTTAATCAAACTGCGAAAAAGTCCTGAATTAAAGATATACCGAAGCTGAGTCTCTTCAGGTATAATTCACTGTGCCCGGCACTAATACTTCGCGCGAATCTGTGGTTCCCGTGTCCTATGGCGTCGTTTCCCTCCTACGACCTCGTAGACAACGCTTTCAAAAACAACGCTCTAAGCGTCTATTAGTCTACAACATATATACACAGTGTTACAATGGTATCACAACGTGTAGTTTACAATATCACGATGGTATGACCATACCTAGTAACTGATCGCAATGCAATCATTATTTAGAATGAATACACCCGAATTCTAAACCTTCTTCAACTTAATAGTATGCTAAACTTTAACAAAGCGTGTAATACAATGAGAGACTGTAAATTAGCAACAATGACATCTTACAATCCTAGATGTAACACTGAATGAATGAATGAATGAAGTAATTCTGAATGAATGAATGAATTAATTAATTTACATTCGGCTAATATTATATCAGGTTATAATTGAACAGCGACATCTGATACTAAAACTGACTATTGAATAAGCAACCTAAGAGAGATTGATACTGCACAATCTACAAATAACAATACACACTCCATATCAATGTAGTAATGATAGTAAGAAACCTCCACAGCAAACAAACTTACAAGCTGAATTGCGAATTCTATTTACATATATACAGTACAACTGGAATTATCACTAACGTAAATATATGTAAAAATGTTAAACATTATTGGAAATTGTTGAAAGATTATGTTTCTTTAAATAAGCCAAAAAAAAATTATCGACTGACAAGTATTAAGTGTATTTCAAAGCAATAAATAATACTCGCGACCCATTTTGTAAAGCAGACATAATTTATTTTAATGATCGATATTTTAACTCCGAAATACAAATCATGTCTGACGAACTTATTGTTCCTATTACTCAATCCGAAATTAGGACAAACGTTAAACAACTAGGTCAATGTCGATATGGAGTCCCTGACATGGTATTAAATGAATTCACTTGTTTCTTATTTAGAACACTTGTTTAATTAAATAATGGATAATGGGTACTTCTCGGACACATGTAGTGATGGTTATATAATACCAATACATAAATAAGGTAAAACAGACGTTGTCAACAGAGGAATAACTTTACTTAGTACATTCGGAAAACTGTTTACACGCATTTTAAATACCAGGTTAACCAGTTGGGCAGGGGAATATTATATATATATTGAAGCTCATGCTGGATTTAGAGCTAATATGAGTACAAATGATAATATATTTGTTTTACATGGACTAATTAATCATATGCGTATTAATGAAAATAAATTGCATTGCGCTTTAATTTGTAGATTGTTCAAACGCTTTCGACTATATGTGGTAAGAGATATTATTTGGTATCAATTAATAAAATTAGGTATTAGCGAAAATATTTTAAATGTTGTAAAATCAATGCATGAACATGTTAGATCAAAAATTAAATCTGACAATGAATTAAGTGATAGTTTTGAGTGCTATGTATTTTAACGACCTAGAGGGTGAATTTTCCTTAAAAGGTGCCAAAGGGATTGATATAGGTATGTTGAATTTTACTTTACGCCGATGACATTATTATATTTGCAAATCTTTAGATATTTTAAGTCGCTATTGTAATAGGTGGAAATTAAAGATACACAAAAGCAAAACAACAATAATGGTCTTTCGAAAAGCGGAATTTTGCCAAGCAATTTAGAATTCTATTTCAATGGATTGAGTTTAGAAATTGTAAATAAATTGTCATACCTCAAAATTGTGTTTACTACAGATGGATCCTTCAGCGAGGCGCTAATCACACTATCCGGTCAAGCGCAAAAAGCAATATTCAAGTTAAAAAGTTATGTATCTAAGTTTAAAATCATAACTGGAATATTTGATAAATTAATAACTTGAATATTATATTATGGAAACGAAGTCTAGAGTGTCATACATGCAAGAAATGAAGAAATATAAAAAGATCGGACAGGGAAAGTAGCATTCAAGGAGGACAGTCAACCACAAAACACAGAAACAAACACGCAAACAGACAAACAAGAAGGCAAAAGTAATATTAAATGCAAACGACATCACAAACACAAAAGGGTTGACAATAGGGCTACCGCCTTGGAACTGTCAGTGGCAAAGTAGGCCACTGGGGGTTTAAACCGGTTCTGGGGTGCACCAAACCTCACACTTACCCTACTTCATCCCAATAAAACAGGACAGTGTAAATAAAGAAATCCTCGCCATGATCTAATCTCTAACCAACAAGGCAGCATCAATAGGCAATATAAGTAAAACACAAATATGCTCGTGTAAGTATAATAACAACAATAGCCTAGAAAGCCACAATGAAGGTACTCAATTACTTGGCAGAAGCCAGAGCAACAAGACAATAAACCATTAAGGGCATGACAAGAAAGATCATAGACAAACATCAGATAGTAAGAATACACCTACAGTTTTGTAAATGCCTTCTTTGTGTTAAGCGATCAACTCAAAATGACTTTATTTATGGGGAACTAGGTCCAGTTAACTACAGGACACGTCGTTTGTTTTTGCTATTATATACTGGTTAAAGATTTTACTGTCAAATGACAGAAAGTATAATTGTATCGTTTATGAAATGATGTTAAATGATTTAAATTTGCAACGCAATTCATAAAACAAATTGCGTTGCGCTTATAAGAAATGAATTGTTTCAACTTGGTTTTACATCCTGAGATGTTTATTATGTTTTGGAATGTGTTTCTTTAGTTAGTTTCTCTGGATGTGGACTTTATTGTTAGAGAATTCCGTTTGATGGGATGTAGTTTTGTTTACACTGTCTTGTCTATTTGGGCGCTGAAGACAGGATAATAGCGAGGATTGTGCGCATATAAAATCGATTCAAGCTAACCAGTAGGACTTATTGCCTACTGACCGTTCCAAGTCGGTAACCCTGTCTTCACCACCCTTTCTGTTGTTTTTTGTCTCTTTCATTGTATTTTCAAGTCCTTGTTTGCAGTACAGTGTGGACCTACGACACCATTGCGCTCGGACGCTGTGGTTTCTATAGGACCCTATATCTCATTTTTAATAAGGTATGGTATGCGCAGGAAGTTGGTGATACAAACTGTTTTCGTCAAGTGTTGAAGCAACGTTTAAATGATACTTGTATGCAAAACTGGAATGAACGTTTACATTCCTCGAGCAGAGCAATGTTTTTTCGAACCTTTTCAGATTTTAAATTTCAACCTTATTTAAATACTGTAAATGTACGAAAGTTTAGAATAGCTTTAACAAAATTAAAAGACTCATCATATCGTCTTGAAATTGAAGCAGGGCGTTGGCCTAAACCAACTAAAACAATAAGAGAGAATATAATTCCATTTCTTATTTGAATACACGTTATATCAAGACATTAGAAAATATTTTAAAACATATTTTCTGAATCACAGTAATATGCACAAAACCACAGAATTGTTTAAAACAGACAATAATCGTGAAGTTTAAATGTTAGCATTGTATGCTTATAAATCCTTTGAACTCCGAAATAATGTTTTACTCAGAAAATTATTGCAGTTTTGCATATATATATGGACATACATATAATAGTATATTTTCCTGTCCAATACTATAAATTTAATAGGATACATTAATGTTTATGTTTGAGTGATATTCTGGACTGTTATTATGTAAAGTTTAAAATATGCATAATTACACTGATGTTCACCATTGAACATTTGAAATATATGTTAACATACAATTTGCTATTTGCGCTAATATATCATAACTTTCGTAAACATGCTAAACATACAGCCAATATCCTACTAAACAACTATCTACCTATTCACTGGCAGATATTTACTTCAGAACAACACTTTACATTGTCATTAATTTACAACAAAGAATAAAATGAAACATAAATCATCCATACTACCGTAACGTCTCGGTCACTGACAACTCCAAGAGTGTTTTCCTCCATTTGTGACATGCGGTAACCATTTGTACAATTTATTTATTCAGCCAATTCACATGTACATAACCGAACACACCATACTTGTACTTGTTATGTTCCCCGGACCCCTCGTAAAGCGCATCTTGACGTGGCGTTGAGCTATATATTATGTACACTTAACGTCATTAAAAGTGCAAGTTTTATTATTTTGTGTTTATTTTTAATTAATATGTCTCCATAATCAACTGCATAATTCCGATTTTACTTCTTGCAATACATGAATTTGATCGGTCACCAGATTTATAGGGAATGTGGATAATTTCTAACATGTACATAACTCGGATATGAATATATCGTTATATGTTTGCTATGTTTTCAAACATACTGAAATATGTGCGCACTTGTTTTTATTGATTTATCTTGTCTGACCTGGGGGTGGGCAGTGATTCGATTTTCTTTGAAATAACGTGTTTAAGTTATTACAGTTTTCTTTATTTTATTTATTTTCGGATAGTAATATTATCAAACGAAGAGGCTGTGACGAATGCACACTTTATTTTAATTGAACGATAGGCAGTGCTTAATTCCGTTTAAATAACGTGTTTAAGTTATAATAATTACAGTGTACTATAAAAAAACACACGCAAACTCGTTATTTTCGGATATCAATCTATTATTAAACAGGTTTTCCATCAAACCCAAAGTTATGTTTTTTTCAGACATTTTGAAACGTGTTTTGCTTTATTTTCTAATATATTCGAGCATATAGTGATATATTGTTTTTATTTCATTTTATCTCGTCTGACCAAGTGTATGCCGTTATTAAGATTCATTGAAACAACTTGTTTATGTTATTACAGTGTTCTTTGAAAATAACGCCAAAACGTCATTTTATATATTAATCTATTATTAAACATGATTTAAATAAATATGTTTTAAAAATCAATATTATGTTGTTGTTTTTTGTTTTTTCCTGTTTTTCTTTTTGGCCTATTTTTATATTTTATTTTGAAAAACTTCCAGAACTTCTTTTAGGGGTGTAAAATATCTTTGAAATAACTTGTTTGTTTAGCATGTTTAGCGTGTTTCGGTTATTACCGCGTTTGGCCTTTCTTTCAAAATAAGTCCAAGATGTATATTTTCAGGTATGCATTCATTTTCACCAATCTTTAATCCTGTTTTCTAGCAAAGTGTTCCTGTAACATGAGTATTTTTCATTTTGTTTCTTTTATCTTTTGTAATTATTGATTACCATGATTACATATTAACTCATAATTTAAATAGATTTTACGCAAGCTCTTAAAGAAGGTGAATGTTACATTACAAAATGGAAATTAATTGAATCTAGGACAATCATACCTAATGGTGGCATTTTAATCTCCCCATGTATCAGCCCTTTAATTATCTCCTAACAAACTGACTACAATGAAAAGTGGTCAGTGCTAATGTGAAACAGCTGGCATCTCTGTGAGACCCACTTTGCTGCATGCAGTAAGATGGACAAATTATGAAACAGCACTGAACTTGATGTAAACATCAATTTCATTCATTGATATATAGTGTTACTAGCAGACCAATTCAACTCACACGGAAATTGCATCAGGTGTTCTAAAACGAAAAAAGAAATGTAATTATAATGTTAGACCACAATTCAGATTTTATTTAATAACTCATTTTATTTTAGCGGTGAAATAAAAGTTGTATTTCATATAATATTTATGTGAAATATAGTTTTAAATTTTCACTACGCTGAAACTGATTTAAACCTGCCATTTGTTATGTACTCGCTTCTCCCTGGTGTAATCCTGTATCTATTTTCTCGCATGCCTTAAAACCTGATGTTTGAATGTTCTGGCATGCCCCTGATTTAAATAGTATGTCTGGTATTTCCTCTTATGCGTCTTCATTAATTCTGTATTTTTTATATTTGCCGGGATGACCCTGTTTTAAGACTATGCTACTGAATATTTCTTTGGATGAAACTGTTTGAAGTCTATGCTCTTGTGTTTTTCCTAAATGCACTTGCTTTAAGACTATACCGTTGTATGCTCCTGCTGTAAGTCTATGCTGTTTTTACCTATTTTTTTTTGTTTATTCGATATTGTCTCAGTCGCCCATGCTTTAAGACTATGATATTTCCTTGGTTGTCCTTGTTTTAAGCCTATGCTGTTAGATAGTTGACTGGCTGTCCCAGATTTAAGTATATACTGTTTGATATTCGCTCGAATGTACCTGCTTTAAGCCTTTGTTTGTATGCATTTGCTGTTATTCACATGCCTAAGCCTAAGCTGTTAAATATTTACTAAGATGTCCCTGCTTTAAACCTATGTTGTTAGACATTTTTTCAGGTGCCCTTGCTTTAAGTCAATGCTGTTAGATACTTGCTCATGTACCCCTGCTTTAAAACTATGCTGTTAGATAATGGCTGAGAAGCACCTGCTTTAAACCTTTTGCCCAGATTCCCCTGCTTCAAATATGTGCTTTTAAGATTAAGGTAAAGTTTCTCGGATGCCTCTACCTAATCCTATGAAGTGAGATATTTGCTCGGATGACCCTGCTTTAATTTTAACGTTTGCTGTTAGATATTTTCCCGGATGCCCCTGCTTTTAACCTAAGATTAGATATTTACCAAAGATACTACTGCTTTTATCCTATGCTGTTAGCTATATTCTCGGATGACCCGGCCTAAGCCTATGCTGTTAGATATTTTCTCGGATGCCTCTACTTTTAGTTTTAACCTATGCTATTTACATATTTAACCGGATGCTCATGCGTTTATCCTATGCTGTTATGCATTACATATTTTGCCGGATGTCCCTGATCTAAATGTAGAGATTTGACCATAAAAGGGTTTACATCATACCTAACTGACCGGAAACAAAAAGTTTAACTTAATGTTACTCTTTCAAATTTAAATGGTGATGCTGTTAGAGATTTGCTTGGATGCATGTGCTTTTAACCGATGCTGTTAGACATTTTCTCGGATGTCCCTGGTTTTAACCTATGCTGTTAGATATTTGCTCGGCTGTCCCTGCTTTAAATCTGTGTTTTATATATTTGCTCGGCGGCCTCTACCTAAGCCTATACTGTTAGATATTTGCTTTGATGCCATATATTTTCATTACTGCTGCATTTAGACTATGCCGTTGGATGCCCCGACTTTAAACGTGTTAAATATTATTTTCTCACAGTAAGTCTATGTTGTTGGATATTTGTTCAGATGCCTTATAATACAGGATTACGACGGACCATTGATGTTTAAGTAAAGATAATTAAGTGACTGGAAACAGTGGTTTTGACAACAAAAATAACTATAGATGAACTTGTTAGCTTACCTTTCAGCACATAGTTTACATGTGTTTATAAGCAATGAGTTTCCAGAACGCTGTTTACGTGTGTGTATAAGCAATGAGTTGCCAGCACACCTGTTTACATGTGTATATAATCAATGAGTTGCCAGCACAATTTTTACATGTTTTTGTAAGCAATGAGTTGCCAGCGCATTGTTTACTTTGTTTATAAGCATTGAGTTGCCAGCAAATTGTTTAAATGTGTTTATAAGTAGTGGGTTGTCAGCACATCGTTTACATGTGTTTATAATCAATGGGTTGCAAGCACATCGTTTACATTTTTTACATGCGTTTATAAGCAGTGAGTTAACAGCACAGTGTTTACGTATGTTTATAAGCAGTGAGTTGACAGCACATTGTTTACATGTGTTTATAAGCAGCGTATTGCACGCACATTGTTTACATGTGTTTATAAGTAGTGAGTTAACATCACATTGTTTACATGTGGTTATAAGCAGTGCACATTGTTTACATTGTTTACATGTGTTTATAAGCTGTGGTTTGTCAGCACATTATTTTCCATGTGTTTATAAGCAGTGGGTTGACAGCACATTGTCTACATTTTTAAAATGTGTTATAAACAGTGAGTTACCAGTATTGTGTTTACATTGTTTACATGCGTTTATAAGCGGTGAGTTGACATCACATTTTTTACATGTGTTTATAAGCAGTGAGTTGACAGAATATTGTTTACATGTATTTATAGGCAGTGGGTTGTCAGCACATCGTTTACATTTTCAACATGTGTTTATAAGCAGTGGGTTACCAGAACATTGTTTACATATGTTTATAAGCAGTGAGTTGACAGCACATTATTTACGTGTTTATAAGCAGTGGATTGTCAGCACATTGTTTACATGTGTTTATAAGCAGTGAGTTGTCAGCACATTGCTTTACATGTGTTTATAGCGAGTACAGCTAGCGAGAAGTGCCGAAGGCACTTCGAGCGCAAGCGAACTTTACGGTAACGGGAGAAAAAAAAAAGGAAAAAAAAAAAAATTAAAATAAAAAATAATAATTGCTAATCTATGTGTCTCGATTTTGATGGTAAATCGTCGTTGTCACGCTTTAAGCATTTCTAACGCAAACACCGGCTCCCACTATAGGAGTTTTAGTTTCGAAATTCTGATTTGTTTTCTTTAAAACAGGTTTCTGTGCAACGTTTCAGTTATGACTGATTAGAGTAGAGTTTCAGAAATAATTTGAAAGTCTCTCCGACTCCTTCACAAAGTCCTATAGAATATGTGCAGCAGAATATTTAAAGGGTTCAAATGCGAAACTAAGGCTTACTAGAAAATATGTGGTTTCCGTGGGAAATTTCAAAATGACAACAAATGCAGGAATATGCTAAACATGTCAACAATTGCAGAGCGCACAATGATTAAACAACACTAGCAGCATATGTGAGTTATTCATTTATTATGGTTTTTATTTGTAAACACTCAGTATGAAGGTTAAATTGTCTTGGCCGGAAACTTTCCACATTATGCAAATTAGCGCGTGTTAAAATCAGTGACGTAACAGTAGTAACTATTGACATTATTTGCAAACGACTAGTGACAACTCAGGTAATTTCTGGAAGACTCGGATTGCTTTTACTTTGTACTAACACTTTTGTGAGTTGATGTTGAGCTAGTTTAAATGATTAATTGTGGACGAATCGATTATAATTTCTTTCACTACGTACGAACACTTTTGTGGGTTTATGTTGAGCAAGTTTTAACTTCACCTTGAAATTTCCATCACTCGTGTAAATATTCACCGTTGTGCGAAGATATTCCATAGGAATCCAGCACAGTATTGGGAAGTTTAAATGATTAATTATTTATGGACAAACCACCCTCGCCACGAACGGAAAGCGTTTCTTCAGTCTACCCCCCCCCCCCCCCCCCCCCCATTATTAAATTGATTTGATAAAAAAAATCGGACAGAGATAAACGCCTGATAACCTTGTATGTTGCGAAACATATACATGTATTTTGGATTGGTAATCCGATGCTTTAGCTACATACTGTGCTAGCTGGATGGTGACAATAGAACGAATTTGATGTTTATCTGTCATAATGGGCCCACTTCGGGTCGAAACTATATCAGATACATATTGGACAGATAACTAACCGATATTGGACCGATGATGGATAGTAAACTAAAAGGATGTCTAACCGATGATGGATAGTAAACTAAAACGATATCTAACCGATATTGGACCGATGTGTAGCCGACAAGATATCGGTCCAACTTGAAACCGATGGGCACGCCGATATCGTTTGCGATACTGGTCCTATATAAAAATAAAAAAAATGGGGCCGATGAAGGCTAGATATAGGATTGCTGGCTGGGTCCTCACCCCCTAGATTTGTTCATTTCAAAATAACCCCCCCCCCCCCACCCCCACCCCCCACACACACACCGAACGACCCACAAAACACACACACACCTGTGTGTACTACGGTGTGGTATTCCAGTGTGGCAGCACTATAGACTGTAGATAGATACATGACACTAAACACAATCATAAGTCCAGATTATATTGTGCCCATACAGGTGGGTGTCCTATCGTTTAAAATATGGCGGATGGTCTGGTTCTCATTTATTTGACTCAGATAGTGATTTTTAAGTCATATCTGTGGTATGATAAAAATGACCTCATTATAGAATTTAAAAACTGGAATTGTTTATATTTGTTTTATGACATAACTATAGACCAGTGGAACGATTCACCGGAACACAACAGACCGGAACACAACAGACCAGAACACAACAGACCAGAACAGAGATGAAACACCAGGATGTACCGGAACTGCTTTTTCAGTGAAAAGCAAAAATGAGATTTACACTACAGAAGGACTGCACACTGAACATCTTCAAGAAAATATTCATCTATCCTATGTTTATATTTAAATGGTTGTCTGTGACTGATAGTTGCATTATTCTGTCAGGCATTTACAACCAGCATTGGATGGTGACACTAGCATCTTTTAGGAGTGGCCCATTGGGTCAGTCACACACAGATTGGATATTTTTAAACCCATACACTGAAGTGAATGCAACTTGCCATCTTGTACAGATGGTTCTTATTCAAGGTAAGATCAGGACAGATGGACTGTGGTGTTAAAATTAAAACAATTACCCCTATCTCTCATCTCTTTGTGAATCATATTTAGTGTTATCGGCTAAATACACAGGTCACAGTTTGCATATATTTAGTAATAAATAATAACATAGAAAATATCAACATTTCTGGCAAAAAGAAAAAAAAATGTAAAAAAGCAATTGGAACAATGTATGTATATGTATAAAGTTAACAATCTTTCAGTTTAGTTATATCACGCCAGTGTATACTTGAAGCAGTGAGGTAATGCTGAATTTGGCAGTTTAGTTTTTTTCAAGCTAGTCTAAAACTTTTTTATCTAAAAGTATACTGAGTTGCGAAAGAAAGTGTATACAGCTCAGTTGTGAAAGAAAGTGTGCAATGAATTTTTTTTTAATGATTTATTCATTCTTCTTATTATTATTGAGGTCCCAAGGAGGGTGGAAGAGGTACATCTTCCTTTGTTCCCTGAAAATATGAGTCAATGTTCCCTTGTTCCCCACAACTATTTTGCTTTGTTCCCCAAAATTATTTGTCCAATGTTCCCCTGTTCTCTAAAACTATTTTTAATGTTTAAAAGATTTGCTAATGTTCCCCAAAATTCATTCTGGCCTACAGTACACTGTCATCACAAAATATTGTTTGAAATGTTAACTTTTTGTGATTTTTTTTTAATAATAAAACCAGATGTTAGAATTTTATTTCCTCTAAAGTCATGTTCCATTGTTCCCTAACCTAAAAATATGTGTCAATGTTCTCTTTTCCCCTGAAAATAACAGCCATTGTTAACAGCCATTGTTAACAGCCATTGTTCCCCAAATATAAATGGCCTTTTCCCCCAAAACCCCTGAGAGGACCTCATAATTGTGTTGCTTTCAATTGAATTGTTCTTTCATTGAGTTTTATCTGTTTAAAATTTACTTTCACATTTTCTGTGCTCGCCTCAAGGTTTTACCTTAGTTCATATTAGCGAACACAGCTAGCGAGAAGTGCCGAAGGTTATTGCTAATCTATGCTTCTCGATTTTGATGGTAAATCGTCGTTGTCACGCTTTAAGCATTTCTAACGCAGACACCAGCTGCCACTATAGGAGTTTTAGTTTCGAAATTCTGATTTGTTTTCTTTAAAACAGTTTTCTGTGCAACGTTTCCGTTATGACGGGTTAGAGTAGAGTTTCAGAAATAATTTGAAAGACTCTCCGACTCCTTGACAAGGTCCTATAGAATATGTGCAGCAGAATATGTAAAGAGTTCAAATGCGAAACTAAGGCTTTCTAGAAAATATGTGGTTTCCGCGGAAAATTTTAAAATGACAACAAATGCAGGAATATGCTGAACATGTCAACAATTGCATAGCGCACAATGTTAAAACAACACTAGGGGCATATGTGAGTGAATAAATTGGTATTCATTTTATTTGTAAACACCCGATTTGAACATTATATCGTCTTGGCCGGAAACTTTCAAGATTATGCAAATTAGCGCGTGTTAAAATCAGTGACGTAACCGTAGTAAATATTGACATGATTTGCAGACGACTAGTGACAACTCAGGTAATATCTGGAAGACTCGGATTGTTTTCACTTTGTACTAACACTTTTGTGAGTTGATGTTGAGCTAGTTTAAATGATTAATTATGGACAACTCGTCACTTCGTACGAACACTTTTGTTAGTTTATGTTCTATCTATCTATCTATCTGTGTATACTGCTATACTCCCCTCACGGGTATTTTAAGCAGGAAAAGGTGCGTTTGTCGGTGAGAATAGTGAGAAAAGTTAAAAGTAGATAGATAAGACTATCTTAGTGAATAAGTGAAATAAAGTAGTGTTAATAGAAGAAATAAAAAAGTGTTTAAAAACAACAACTTCCGGATCTCAGTGGTGATTCAACTGGCTGACTGACTGCCTATACAGATCTATGTTTGGCAGGACAGCAATACTATGAGGAAGCGAATTCCATAGTGTGACTGTGTGGGGAAAAGAAGAAAATTTGTAGAAGTTTGCATTTGTATGAATTTGTATGAGAGAATTCGGGCGCATGTGTCTTGTCATTCTGATAGGGTGTTGGAGATAAGGAGGCATTGGAATTTCAACCTGGTGATGGAATATTTTATAAAACAATGACAATTTTGAGTCAGTTCTTCTGTCTTTTAGTGTTCTCCAGCAAAGATTTGTTTGCATATCTGTTACACTGTGATATGGTGAATAGTTGTCTTTTACCCATCTGACTGCGCGGCGTTTTATATATATGTTGAGCAAGTTAAATGATTAATTATTTATGGACAAACCACCCTCGCCGCGAACGGAAAGCGTTTCTTCAGTCTACCCACTAGAACAATCTACAAAATATCACCTGTTTAAATGATTAATTATGGACAACTCGAATACAATTGTTTTCACTTCGTACAAACACTTTTGTGAGTTTATGTTGAGCAAGTTAAATGACTAATTATTTATGGACAAACCACCCTCGCCGCGGACAAAAAGCGTTTCTTCAGTCTTCCCTACCCCCTAGAAAAACCACTCCACCACCCTGAAAAAAAAGAGGAAACGTTTCCTCAGACAGACACCCCGCTCTCCTGAAATGTCTAGACTACAAGCGACCCCACCCCACAACTCCCCAGCCAGCATGGCCATATCGGATAGATATCGGTAATTGATCGGAATGTCGGCAGATCGGCCCGATGTCTATCCATTGTCTGTCATAGACATCGGGTCGTTATGCAGACAGAGCGGCCAGGCCCGATGTCTATCCGTTATCTATCCGTTATCTGTATATAGGAAACGTATCGGTCCGATATAGGCTTGCTGACTGGGTTTGTGTGTTCTTTTTATGATTTGCTTAAAAGATATTGGTCAGATGTCGGCTAAATGTTGGATATGCCGACGTCGTGCCGATGTAGAGCCGATTAATTCAATATTTTCCAATTTTTTGTTTGTATGGCATGCTAAATTGATTATTCAATGCATTAATCTGAATGAATATAGCACATTTCTTCTAATGTCTATTATTACATCTCGGGCCAACGTCAGGCCGACGTAGTTTGTATCAGTTGATACCATATGTCGGGCCGCTGTCGGTCCGATATAACACGCAATAAATCCATAAAGGGAGGTAATGACATGTCATTTTGAATATTGTATATTTATTGTTAATGTGAACAGATATTCCTCGCAAATGTCATTTTTTACATTGCAAAATGATGCTACCTACATTCACAAGAGTTTTATTTGAATGAATATTTTTCCAATCGAGCTAATTGAGATAAGCACCTACACAAACATATATATAAGGTAGTCAGTATTCATTAAATCGATTTGAAACAAAATCAAACGGAGTTAAACGCCTGATTACCTTGTATGTTGCAAAACATATACATGTATTTTGGATTGGTAATCCGATGCTCTAGCTACACATACTGTGCTAGCTGGATGGTGACAATAGAACGAATTTGATGCTTATCTGTCATAATGGGCCCACTTCGGGTCGAAACTATATAGGATACATATTGGATAGATAACTAACCGATATTGGACCGATGATGGATAGTAAACTAAAACGATGTCTAACCGATGTCTGACCGATGATGGATAGTAAACTGAAACGATATTAAACCAATGTGTAGCCGACAAGATATCAGTCCGACTTGAAGCCGATGGGCACGCCGATCTCAGGCCAATATCGTTTGCGATACTGGTCCGATATAAAAAAATTATCGGGCCGATGAAGGCTAGATGATATGGGATTGCTGGCCAGGTCCTCAGCCCCTAGATTTGTTCATTTAAAAATACCTCCCCCCCCCCCCCCCACACACACACACCGACCGACCCACGCAACACACACACACACCTGTGTGTACTACGGTATGGTATTCCAGTGTGGCAGCACTATAGACTGTAGATAGATACATTACACTATTCACACTCATAAGTCCAGATTCTATTGTGCCCATACAGGTGGGTGTCCTATCGTTTAAAATATGGCGGATGGTCTGGTTCTCATTTATTTGACTCAGATAGTGAGTTGTAAGTCATATCTGTGGTATGGTAAAAATGACCTTATTATAGAATTTAAAAAAACGGAATTGTTTGTATTTGTTTTATGACATAATTATGGACAAGTGGAACGATTCACCGGAACACAACAGACCAGAACAGAGATGAAACACCAGGATGTACTGGAACTGCTTTTTCAGTGAAAAGCAAAAATGAGATTTACACTACAGAAGGGCTGCATCACACTGAACATCTTCAAGAAAATAGTCATCTATCCTTTGTTTATATTTAAATGGTTGTCTGTGACTGATAGTTGCATTATTCTGTCAGGCATATACAACCAACATTGAATGGTGACACTATTATTTTTTAGGAGTGGCCCATTGGGTCACACACAGATTGGATTTCTTCAAACCCATGCACTGAAGTGAATGCAACTTGCCATATTGTACAGACGGTTCTTATTGAAGGTAAGATCAGGACAGATGGACTGTGGTGTTGAAATTAAAACGATTATCCACATCTCTCATCTATTTGTGAATCATATTTAGTGTTATCGGCTAAATACACAGGTCACAGTTTGCATATATTTAGTAATAAATAATAACATTGAAAATATCAACATTTCGGGCAAAAAGAAAAAAAAATGTAAAAACGCAATTGGAACAATGTATGTATATGTATAAAGTTAACAATATTTCAGTTTAGTTATATCAGGACAGTGTATACTTGAAGCAGTGAGGTAAATGCTGAATTTGGCAGTTTAGTTTCTTTCAAGCTGGTCTAAAACGTTTTAATCTAAATATACGGAGTTGCAAACGAAAGAGTATATAGCTCAGTTGTGAAAGAAAGTGTGCAATGAGATTTTTTTAGAATAAAATTATAAGTTCCAAAATTAATATACGTCATGTTTGGTACCAAAATTGTTATCATTCTATTGCCAATATTCATTTGTTTTTCAATAGGTTGAATCATTAAGGACTGTTGCTTGATAAAAAGGAAAGGGGTGTAAAGTAACATTTTCAAAGCGCAATTTTTTTTTGCGACTGAGTATATATACTTGAATTCATTATTATCATAATCAAAAAACGTTTTGAACATATTTGTTGCCTGTTTTAATCAGTGCCCCCTCAGTATGAACAATATGGTAAATGCAATTTGCCCCTTTCAAATAGTACATTGCATTTAATGATTTATTCATTCTTCTTATTATCATTGAGGCCACCAGGAGGATGGAAGGGGTACATCTTCCTTTGTTCCCTGGAAATATGAGTCAGTGTTCCCTTGTTCCCCACAACTATTTTGCTTTGTTCACCAAAAGTATTTGTCCAATGTTCCCCTGTTCTCTAAAAGTATTTTTAATGTTTAAAAGATTTGCTAATGTGCCCCAAAATTCATTCTGGTCTACAGTAATGATAGTTGCAACACTGTCATCACAAAAATATTGTTTGAAATGTTAACTTTTTGTGATTTTTTTTTTTTTAATATTAAAACTAGATGTTAGAATTTTATTTCCTGTAAAGTCATGTTCCATTGTTCTCTAAAATATGTGTCAATATTCTCCTTTTCCCTGAAAATAACAGCCATTGTTCCCTTGTCCACCAAATATAAATGGCCATTTTCCCCCAAAACCCTTGAGAGGACCTCATTATTCAGTTGCTTTCAATTTGACAAGTTATATTGACTTTTATCTGTTTAAAATTTACTTTCACATTTTCTGTGCTCGCCTCAAGGTTTTACCTTCGTTCATATTAAGCAATGAGTTACCTGCACATTATTTACATATGTTTATAAGCAGTGAGTTGACAGCACATTATGTACATGTGTTTATAAGCAGTGGGTTGTCAGAACAGTCTTTACGTGTGTTTATAAGCGGTGGTTTACAGTGTTTACATGTGTTTATAAGCGATGGGTTGTCAGCACATTGTTTTACATGTGTTTATAATCAATGAGTTAGATGTCAGTGGGTTGGCAACACATCGTTTACATGTTTTACATGTGTTTATAGGCAGTGGGTTAGATTTCAGTGGGTTGGCAACACATCGTTTACATGTTTTACATGTGTTTATAAGCAGTGAGTTAACAGCACAGCGTTTGAATATGTTGATAAGCAGTGAGTTGACTGCACATTATTTACATGTGTTTATAAGCAGTGGGTTGTCAGCACATTTCCAGCAAGCAAGGGTAAATGGGACCCATATGGGCTATATCTAGGCACGCCCATATGGGATTACCCATATGGGTCCTATATGGGTCCCACATTCAGAAAGCAAGGGTAAATGGGACCCATATGGGCTATATCCGGGCACGCCCATGTGGGATTACTTATATGGGCCCTATATGGGTCCCATATGCTTTGCTAACTGCTTTGACCCACATGGGCTGCCCACATGGGACCCAGGTTAATCCCGGTTGCACTTTTGGTATGGGGCCCATGTGGGCAGCCCATATTGGGCCCGTATGGAAAACAACATTGGACCCATATGGGCCCCATATGCTTTGCTAGCTGGGCAGTTAAAGGTCTCACTACAGAATTACCTCCCTTGGATAAGACGGTAGAAGATTCTTACACCGTAAAAAACTAGGGCTGTGTTAATGGGTTTGCTCTGAACTTGGAAATGTGCAATCATTCTCTTATTTCTGCCTTCAGGTGACAAGATTGGAACATGTTCATGACTTCTGCCAAGTTTGGATGCCACTGGGTGATTTTCGAGGAAGATATGATAATTTGAAAAATGGGTAGGAATACAGTTGAATTATCAGTGAAATGGAGCTATTTTTGAGGGTTACTGAAAAAGACTGGAATTTAAAAAATAATAATCTGGTCAACTTTTGATTTTTTGTGGATATTCTGAGCTTCAGAGGAAGGTTTGCAGATTGAGGGGAGATTTAAAGACCAATAGACATTTTAAATTATGTTCGCAACAAGTGTTCATTTTTACATATATTATATAGTGTTGATTAATTCACTAGTGAGACGTTAAACAACCCTTATCTGGATCAGGGAAAAGCTTGACAGACAAGTTGTTGGTAGAGTGGATTTTTTAAAGTGAAATCTTGATTTTAGAGTGAAACAGTGTATTTCTAAGGCATAATATGGATTTTGATAAGTATTTGATGCTTTTGCAGTGTAAAATAGACTACTTTGCTTCTAGTCGGACCCCGTGCATGCTTTATAACCGTCATTTGGGACTTCATAGACGAATCTGTGGTCAGAAAGTGTCAGAATATGGGAGACAGTCGATTGTTTTGGCTGGGAGACATACTCAGATGAACATGTTAGCTCACAGAGTGATGTATATGTGTGTGATGTGTGTTCCTAGTATTCCTAGGGGAATGGACGTGTCTCGTCTCATCTCTGCCACAACAGTTTATGTTTGCGATTTGACCATCTCAGCTTGGAGCCTCATAGCGTCAACATGGAAAGACAAAGATGCCTGAACATGATACCAATACTGTGTTTAGGGCATAGAGAGTATCCTGATTGCGAGTAGATTGTATATATTATCCTATTGTAGTGTTTCATGTCAAATTGTTATCCCACCCACTTTTCATATAGCAAAATGTGTGGTCATTGTTTACTTGTCGAGAAGGTCAGTTGAGTATTTTTTACGTTGTCGTTGGTCATCGTATTTAAATTTGTTCACTTTGTTGATAAATCTGGCTGTTTTATAAGTTTGTAACATTTGTCGATGTTTGTCGTACGTATTTTTGTCCTGAATTTTCTTAAGTGACCGTAACACTTTTGTGTTTTGGGGAAATGACCCTCCAACAGCCTTAACTTTTTCTATTGCTGAATTTGCCCGTCCGTCATTTAACCGTGCTGCGGCACTTAATTTTCTGCCTTTAGCGTTACGTCTTACTTACTTTTACTTACTTACTTACTTACTTACTTACTTACTATCTTATCTTATCTTATCTTATTTATCTTAAATTTGTATCGACTTGACGGCGGTTATTGTTGATTAGTCAATAATGTTTTTTATTATTTATTTCTTTTTTTCATTAGTTAGTTAGTTAGTTACTTACTTACTTACTTACTTACTTACTTACTTACTTACTTACTACTTACTTACTTACTTACTATCTTATCTTATCTATCTTATCTTATCTTATCTTATCTTATCTTAAATTTGTATCGACTTGACTGCGGTTATTGTTGATTAGTCAATAATGTTTTTTATTATTTATTTCTTTTTTTCATTAGTTAGTTAGTTAGTTATTTATTTATTTACTTACTTACTTACTTACTTACTTACTTACTTACTACTGACTTAATTACTATCTTATCTTATCTATCTTATCTTATCTTATCTTATCTTATCTTATCTTATCTTTCTTGTTGATGTGTTGTGTTGTGTTGTGTTGTGTTGTGTTGTGTTGTGGTGGTGGTGGTGGTGGTGGTGGTGGTGGTGGTGGTGGTGGTGGTGGTTGTTGTTGTTGTTGTTGTTGTTGTTGTTTTGTGTTGTGTTGTGTTGTGTTGTGTTGTGTTGTGTTGTGTTGTGTTGTTGTCTTATCTTATCTTATCTTATCTTATCTTATCTTATCTTTCTTGTTGATGTGGTGTTGTGTTGTGTTATGTTGTGTTGTGTTGTTGTTGTTTTGTTGTTGTTGTTGTTGTTGTTGTTGTTGTTGTTGTTTTGTTGTTGTTGTTTTTAATAGTTATGAAACTTACCTATTTGGTCAGACCTCGCGTTACATGCGCTGTGGTCCGAGTGGGAACAAAGTTTAGTGCCAATGTGCATGCCAATCACTTTCTTTAGATTTGTCTGCATCTCTATGATGGTAGTGCTGACTTGAGTGGCTGGCTGCATTGGAGTTGTCTCACCTGCTGACTTCAGACTGTTGTTATATTGGGAGTCTACCCCACCCGGAATTGAGGCGTCTTTTTCAAACCCACACGCGACGTTGTTTTTTCGGACTTGCTGTCTTGCACGGTTGAAACTAGCATATGCCACCTCCGAAACTTTGTCAGCAGCAATGTTGCTAGGGCTTTGCATAGATGAGTAAGATGGTGTGTGGAATTTTCAGGCTTGTCATCAAGTACCGAAAGTCGTTTGGGCCAGATTTTGTGTACATTAACCCCACTGCTACTGACAGGTTTATGTCGGCAACTTTTGGTCCTGGTCGATTGGTGTTCACCGTTTCATAAAGCTTATGTTCTTTGCCAACGAACCCACATTTAAGACATTTCATTCTCTCGCACCACCCTAACCCCATCTGTTTATCAAATTTCAAGTCAAAGTTTAATTTCCCTTGACAGGTGCCATCCCAGGATCTGTGATCAGAGTATGTTTCAAAGAACATGTCAGCAGTCTTCCCAAGGTGAAAGATACGGTATGTACGCAGTTCATTTTTATCACTTTCAGCTTTAGCACTATCCATAAGTGCTTGCTCTATAGGCGTTTTGGCAGCCTTGAACCCAGCAAGCAAGGGTAAATGGGACCCATATGGGCTATATCCGGGCACGCTCATGTGGGATTACCCATATGGGTCCTATATGGGTCCCACATTCAGAAAGCAAGGGTAAATGGGACCCATATGGGCTATATCCGGGCACGCCAATGTGGGATTACTTATATGGGCCCTATATGGGTCCCATATGCTTTGCTAGCTGCTTTGACCCACATGGGCTGCCCACATGGGACCCAGGTTAATCCCGGTTGCACTTTTGGTATGGGGCCCATGTGGGCAGCCCATATTGGGCCCGTATGGAAAACAACATTGGACCCATATGGGTCCCATATGCTTTGCTAGCTGGGTTGTTTACATGTGTTTATAAGCAGTGAGTTGACAGCACATTGTTTACATGTATTTTTAAGCAGAGAATTGTCAGCACCTTGTTTACCTGTGTTTATAAGTAGTGATTTGCCAGCACATTGTTTACATTGTTGCATGTGCTTTTAACAGTGAGTTGCCAGCACACTGTTCACATGTGCATTAATCGTTCGTCAACTAATACAATATAACTTGTAAACGTATGCATTATTTGTTAAATGCGTTTTCTGTCAGAACCAGAATTATGATACTGCCAGGACGTCTTATGCATACACCTTGCATATTGAAAAATGCATTTACTAAATTTGTAATAGAAAGCATTGCAAGTGTTAGTATAATTCCAAAATATATGTGTAGATTTTCTTTCTTTTACTTTGTATATATCTAGTTTTCTCTTATATTAAATCATTTTTCTATTAAAGATGTGTTGTATCTTACCGCAGTTAATATTATCACGAGTCAAACTTTCATTCTTAAACTTGTGTATTCACCATGTTCATAATTCACCATGTCCATCATTCACCATGTTCATCATTCACCATGTTCATCATTCATAGGAAGATGATCGAGCTGCCGTTTTGTTTTTTAATCCAAGTCTTTCATAGCACCTAGTTTAATAAGTGATATTACTCATTCGAATTTACTAAATCACCTATTCGTCTTGACTCAGTGATATCACTCTCTCCAAGTGAGGTGTACGGTACTGGTTCTACCCAGGCAAAGTGGGTGGTCTGCCTCCACCACAAAATAAATTGACCGTCATATATAACCTAACATGTGTTAAAAATGACGTAAAACGCCATACACACAAACAAACAAACAAACAAACAAACTCTCGAAGTTAAGTGTATCACCTGTTGTAATGAGTTGATCTCTGATTCACTTGAAGTGCGGTTATCACTATACGAAGAAGTGGTTTGATATCACTCTATAAATAGTAATAGTGTTTATTTATTTTGAACACATTGATATAACTCACTCTGTTGGTGAACAAGAAATTATGCTTTTATAAAATGGGAATTGTGTGAGTCAGTAAGACCACATAAAATCAATAACAAAAAAGAAATATAAGAAGAAAATGTTTTTCATGTTTGTAGGAAATATCACTACTCAATATAACTTGAAGACATTCCACCATTGCTGAACAAATCAGCATGCATACACGTTTGCGTAAATGGATTTAGCTGCTACATAAATGAGCAATAAATAATTCCCCCAGGACACTGTTACCAAGCAAATTGACTATTGGTCCAATATTAGGTTTGATTGTTCCAGTATTGTAATTCCTGTTGTGTTTTGTAATAGGTATCATCTGGACTTTCTGTGAACATTTCCACACAGGGAGAAGAAAACAATATGTGTACGTTATTATTAAAATGATAAGTTAAAAGTCACACAAAAATACACATACAGGAAATGTATTGTATTGGTACAATCAATTGAAATCTGCGCTTTCATATATTTTTTTTCAAAATTGGCCAGTAATTAAACTAGAATATTCGTATTCTCAGAAGTGTTATATTTGCAATATGGAAACTATTCGTTGTTTTGAAGGTTAAAACGATATAGGGTGTATATCTTATATACAACACATTGTACACGTTTCTTTCTCAATAAAATACTTTTTTTTGTTTGTCATTTACACATTCATTTAGAGAATAAGCTATATTTAATCACCGATATATATCCACTCTGTTCTTCCATACATGCACATTATATGTATTGGGTGTCTCTTTTGAAAACCGTTTATAACTTTCTTGGAGAAATATTATGTTTGAACGAGATTCGGACCGGCAGCTCTTTGATCGCTAGTCAGATGATTTAAATTCTCTGCCATGTTAAATAATTATACATATTTTAGCTTCCATATTCAAGTTTTTGCCAGTTCATCTCACACATATTCCTTCCTACCCATGTATTTGTACAAATAATACAAACATGCAAAAGGATTCATAACTAACATAATCAGACCATTTCACAACTGTGCACTGACCAAATGAACCTCATGTGATCAACTATGGTTGCGGTTATAAGATTAATGGTTTTGTTGCTATTATAGATAATCAGTGCAATTTCTAGCACATTGTATCTTTTAATACGCCTTTGCTCAATGTGAGATGTATCCACTTAATAATGCATAGGACTATATTTTCCATCTTATCATCTTCCAATGACATCTAACTCCAGCATCGTCATTACACATTATATTAATTAATACTTGCCTTTCGTTGGTAACTCTCATAAGTCGCCCTTGTCACTATAACACCCTAATGCCCCCGTACTGCCTTACATACTTATTATTTGAAATATATAAACGTATGTACTTAAGCTAGTGGAACTAAATACATAAGGAGGTCATCTTAGACATGACAATGATATGACTATATGCTAATTATGACATGTAGATACAACTGCTCAATAATATATTAATATAGGCGTGATACTAAGCCTAACCAACTCTTACTGTATGTATAACATAATGCTAATCACTGTTATAGATTCAAAATATCACTCTCTTGCTATTTATTCTACATTACTCAATAGCATTAAAATCATACTCATTTTAATAACCCTGTTACATCTCAACAGATAACAAAAAATAAATAAAATAATGTTTTTGTGACTCACGAATCGTCCGTAGCGGTACATGTGTAGGCGTACTTTGGTGTGCATCGCTGTTTTTTCGCCACAAATCCAGCCAGAATAATGTGTTTGTGGTCTGTCTTAAGCTCTGTTTTTAGGTGGCATTTTTAGCAGCCAACGAAAGAAAAACCGGCTTGCCGTTGATGGCTCTAAACCTACTTATTCATGAATTATGCCAGAAAGCGCCACATTCAATTCCAGTTCAGTTGTGTTTTAAGAAAATTATTATGGAAAGCTGGCATTGATAGCATTAAGAAAGTCGAACATAGTTATTAATATTAAAATTAAATGGAACAATATGTTATTTTTCAGGTCTGTTTAAATGAGGCAGTGTCGGTGTGCATTGTGTTACCACAGCCTGTTGTCACAAAGTCATTTCCCAGTCTCACAGTAATCTGTATAACTACATCAAGAGCCTTGTGTAAGCCAGTGTGTAGGTAAGCACAGTTTCAAAAAATCTATGAATTTATCAATGTATATATGTGGCATTGTGGACCTGCACTTTGTCTCAGACTTCTAATACTAAAAACAAAAAATGAATAAATGGTGTTTTACAGCACATCGACACATAAATAGGTCATATTGTCCATAGTACGAATGTAAAATGAATCGAACAAGATAAAAACATCCTTGTATTACATCTAAAATATTAAACTTAACCAGGACCTGACTTAACATATTGTGCTGGCATTGACCCAGCGATATCATGGCGGACGATAACAATTTGGAGCTTTGGGGTTCAAGCCACACATGCACCACTTAGTTTCGTCTGTGTTTTCGGGCAATACACCACCTTCCCTCAGCCTTGTTTGTTCCTCAGCCTCGTTTGTTGTCCAGATTGGGATTGAAACTGGGGGTTCTCTATCCATCGAGCACCATAAAGAACCATAGAAATATATTCATTAGTAAGAATAAGGCAGGTTCTCAAATTCCTATCATATGTGTCCTCCTTCCCCTCGCTCTGGGGCGGCTCTAATTAAGGTATACCGGTAAAGTGTTGATCAGCCGAAAACATTTTTTTTTAATTCATCTTACATGTAACAATTTTTTCTAAAATCATTATTCATCTACATATTTCAATTAAACAACTTGTTAACTATTTAAGTTGAAACGAAATCTGTTTACGGTAAACAAAAGATGTATCATTTTTTAATTTTCCTATGTGCCCTTCCCCTCTCTCAAGGGCGGCTCTAAATGACATATAATGTGTTGTTGATCCAACTTAGGCCAGAGTTATTTTGGTGTTTTATTTTGGTTCTTAGACCCTCCGACCCAATTTTTGTAAGTTTTTTTTTTAACACAAAAAACTGGTAAGAAAAGTAACCGGTTATACCCATATATTTCTCCTGCATTTGAAACCACCAGTGATCATGTTTAAAAATTAAAGTAAAATTAGAAGTTATATAGTTTTTTTCTGGTCATTGTTCCCACCATGTTCTGTTCAATTTATATTCTTATAAAGTTCTATAGTCACTTTTTATTCATCTATTTCAACTCACCAACTTGTTACCTATTTAAGTTGAAAGAAAAATATTTATGGTTAAACAGAATCTGTATCATTTTTATTTTCAGAGTCCCTGATGTCCTGAGACGCTGGGAAACTGTACTGAAGTCAAAAAATAAGGGATGATTTTATTGAAACGAGTGTCTAGTCACATATATATTATAATAAATGTTTACAACATTATCAACCGAATCAAAAATACTTAAACGAAGAAGAATAGAATAATGCGACGGTGTACAATATTATAACTATTTTTTTTGAATCATGAATACCTCATACGGACAGTACTAGCATCAACTTCAAGAAAAATATGTCTAGTAACCTGGTAACATTCGTGACTTGAGGGAATAAGGTTATTTGGACCCACTAATTTCGAAATTTCCAGGATCACCAGTTCAGCACAATATCATATCAACATGCATTTCTGACTGTTGACAGAGGTGGATCGATGGCGACTTTAACTGGACAGTTCATTGGAGTGGCTCAAAATAAGTGCTAATACGAAAATATAAATGTGTTTCTGTTAATCTGACCGACCATCTCCAATTTCTTTATTGGATTAAAATGATGTTTTCTGAATTTTATTGGATTATAAAGTTTGTGGAATAACAGATGGCAGGAGGTGTATATTACTGGTTCTACCCAGAAAAGTGGGTGGTCTGTCTCCGTCAAAAAAACAACAAACAGATACATGTATATAATATATAACCCCATATATGTTGAAAATGACTTGCACCATATAAACAATACAGGCTGAGAGGTGCGCATATTAAAGGGACATGCAGCATTCTTCTTTTTTTTTTAAACGCCAAAATGTTATAATTTAAATATATGCAAGCGTGTGTAAAATCAATTCTTGATTAATCAATCGAGGTGCTAATTCTTGATTAATCAATCGAGGTGCTAATTCTTGATTAATCGATCGAGGTGCTAATTTTAATGCTTGATAAATACTTCAAAAATGCTGTGTGTCCCTTTCATAAATAAAAACAATTATTGTATGATGCAATTTAATTTTTCATGTAATACCCTTTATATTTGGGATGTTTTGATGTAAATATTTGAAATAAAATGTTTTAAATCATATAAATAATTCACTTCGATATCTGACTCGTTACATATTTTTTACTTAGTCATGAAAGATAATATTTAAGACCTTAATATGTACCTTTAATGTTTATTGTTTACCATCAAATGTTGAGGCGGCATATGGTGTTAGTCATCTGTGCGACTATATCCTTCCACAGTTTTTAACCAATTGTTTCGAAATTTTACATGGTGTTTATCTATGATGTGAAGAGGAGCGTATCGATTTTGCATCAAAATAAACTTTATTTATGAATATATATTCTTGCATTGTACAATTGTCCACAGATTGTTTTCAGTGCGGTCATTCGTGTCCCATGGACATATTGAGTAATGGAGATGTTTGGTTGTCCATTTTATATTTGTATTAATTTTCACCTCTCACCGCTGCGGGTTCAATTCCCACTAGGAGCTCAACTTGTTGTAGGTGAGAATGTGTCGATTCTTACGGATTGCAGAAAGTATACAGTACGTGTCCTACCCAGGAAATATGTCCTAAAAAAATATGGCCTAAAATGTGCTATAATGACATAAAACACCATTCAACTTTAAAAATATAAAGTAAAAAAAATGGCCTTCTTTTTTCCTTCGATACTATCAGAATCATTGAATAAGTATTACGATAGTGTTTCTGTCTGATAAAACATTCATCTTAGGTTTTAACCGACAATGGTCTATATTTAAACTAATACAAGTAAGATCCCCTCAAACCCTTTTATGTGTGGGTGATATATTCCACGGTTGATTCATGATACTAGCATGTGAAAGCTACATATGACTGCTGAGTGCAGTTGCGGATGGACTGAATGTTGTTATACGGCTCATCAACACAGTACAGGTTATTTAGAGCCGCCCCAGAGAGGGGAAGGATACATAGGAATCCGGGAACCGTGCCCTAATCTTATTATCGAATAGATTCCTATGGTTCTTTAACATGCTCGGATGATAGAACTTTACGCCGGACCGCCCGGTTTACGACCCCATCCGAGGACGAGGCTAAGGGAAAGTGTCTCAAGAACACACCGACAAAACTCAGTGGCACCACCTGCGGTTACAAATCCGCTGTGTTACTGACTGCGCCCAAGTTGCGGATGACATTTAGACACTGGACACTCTAGTCAAAAACACAGCAACAAATATATTAAATGAATATGTTTAAAGATGTATGCTTGCAAGATCTTTCAAAACAGACTTTCATGATTTTAGTTGGGGTATGGGGTGGGAAGAGGATGGGGCGCATCCTTTTAAATCTCAGCTCAGATGCACTCCCCCTCCTTCTCTCCACCCCAACTCCCATCTTGAACAGTAGCGATTGTTACGTACACTTTCCACATATGAGAGGGTGCCCAATACTACCCACTCCATCGAATACTCGCCTGCAGTTCTTGCGACGATAGTCAAGTCAAAATTACAGTGGAATCTAACAACTCGTATTTTCGTGTACTTTTGATAAAGAAATAACATGCTTTTCGTGACATGCTGCACAATTTATGTAATATATGAGCTAAAACAACAATTCAAGTATCTCTAAAGTCCAGACTCTGTTGTGCCCATCGCGTCAGGTATACCTTGACGTGTTCGTTGGCGGACGGACTATAAACCTTAGAACTACACACACACACACACACACACATTCAAGTATCTCCTCGTATTTTATTTAACAAAAATTACACGATTGTTGTCATTTAAAACGTATTCTACAAATGGCATCTTTTAGAGTTATCGCCCCTCGCTTCGACATTTTACAAGGCGGGTCTGCATTTATCACGCAGTACAGCTTCTAAAAAAATATCGGTACAGCCGAAAATCACGAAACTTAAAGCGGAAATGACATTTCATCATCAAAAATGGTCACAATCTTCCAAATTATATGTTTTAAAAATTCCAAATGGCGGACATATTTCTTTTTTGACGTTGCCGAAAGATGACGTACTACTTTTCGTTGTCAAGCGTGGTTGCGATATTTGAAAGATGTAGGAAAATATCAAGGCTGCTCCCCTACTGAAATTACGTCTGACTCAATGTTTTATCTCTGGACTTCGGTAGCAGTAATTCGTATACTCCAGTTCAATCTACTGAGGGTGATGTTGTTTCCACACATAGCACTTGGTGCACTACGTTCAAGGCTGGGAGATGAAAAGCAGAACACTGCTCTAACTATGTACTGGATTCCAAAATTAATCTGTATAAGCATCGCTTTATTTCGAATTATAGTGCCTGCACCACCACAAACATCTCCAAATTTGAACTTATTGTATTTCTGCCATTAAAGGTCACATTAAACAAAATTGCGCTAAATCTTACGAAAACCCTGGGATTAATTTGTTTTGGTGTATTGAAAAATCAGAAGACATTCTTGGAAAAATTGGCAATAAACGTCAAGTTTCATCTATAAGCAATTATGACATCTATACACTATATACAACCTTACCACATTACCTGATGAAAGACACGCTTATTTTCTCTTATTAAAAAACAACATTCGCTATGAAAAATACTACATGTTTGGACTGTAATACTATTAAAGCGCTTTTTACTAACGGTAGTTTAGACAATTACACTACGTGGACTTGCCAATACTTCCTATTAGATAATATTTTCATCAGGTATGGAACGACCTTTTATAGAAAAATTGTTGGTATCCCTATGGGTGCGAACTGTGCACTCCTTGTCGCAGTTTGTTTTTTATATTGCTACGAAAGATATTTCATGTTGATTCTTTCACCAGATACCCAGATGTTATTGAAGCTTTTAATGACACCTCTCGGTATCTGGATGAGATATTGAACATTGACAACCCTTTTTTTCCATCTAAATAATATATTCCTTAATTTCAACCTAACGAAGCTAATATTTCTGATAATAATACTTCTTTTCTCGATTTACATCTTTCCATTGTAATGGTGAAAAAAATAGCAAAATGTATGACAAAAGAGATGATTTTAATTTTGATATTGTTAATTATTCCAATTTAGATGGGGATGTTCCCCGGGCAACTTCTCATGGGGTCTATGTGTCTCAACTTATCGTTTTCTACAGCTCGTACTCGAGTTGAGTACTTTAATATTCGTAATATTTGTGTAAATAGAAAGCTACTCCACCAGGGCTACAGTTACCATAAACTTCGTAATTTCTTTGCATAATTTTATTATCGTAACCCTAATCTTCTTTCCAAATATAAAAAAGTAAATTAAGAACTCCTCTGCGACATGGGCTATCACAACCTGACTTCTAGTGTGACGTGGTTTACAATCTTCATAAGATCCTTGGTCATGATCACTTTCATACTATCTTTGTTAAACATGTTTAAATACTTATCAAAAGAAGTTATGACCCTATCATTTTGTATCTCACTGCATGCTTTGTGGTGGACCCATTTAGAGTTCGTCACTATGATTTCCTGTTCAATTGTGGTGCGATGACTGGACAGGCTGTGGTCCCTATGATGACGTCTACCTAAAGCCCAAAAGAACGGTGACGTTTGATGTTTATCTGCAATCTTGTCTTGTCGTGCCGTCAGTGGTTTGTTCTGTTGTGGCTCTGGATTCTGCCAAGATATTGAGTACCTTCTTTGTGGCTTTCTAGGCTATAATTTTTTTTTGTATTGATATATACACGAGCCTCTGTGTTTTACTTATATTGCCTATTAATGCTGCCTCGTTGGTTAGAGAATAGTTCATGGCGGGGATTTCTTTATTTACACTGCCCCGTATTATTGGGATGACAGTAGGGTAAGTGTGAGGTTTGGTGCACCGCAGAACCTGGTTTGAACCACCAGAGTCCTTTTTTGCCACTAACCGTTCCAAGGCAGTAGCTCTATTGTCAACACACATTTTGTGATGTCTTTTTTGGCCTTTTATCCATCTTTAAATTTCTTCTTTGTTCTGTATGTGTTTGTGGTTGACTGTCCTCCTTGAATGCTATTTTACCTTTACTTTATGTGCAATGTTTCTGGGGTGAATGTCTTTCATTCGGATAAATGTCGATAAGAGAATGGAAAAAATACTCATGAATCAGATTCTCTTTTGGGGAGTCTTTATACGGTTAAATATACCTTTGTCTGCATTCTGGAAAACTGCTGTTCTGCCTCAACCGTACACCACAATAAATATCGTAATTGTTATAATAAAGCAATTGTTTATCGATGGAACGTGCAATATTGTGTATAAAGCGATGAACTGTTATTTGTGTGTTTACTCAAATTGTACAGACGTCGCGTGTTCGGGACATATAACTGAATCGCAGTACAGCGCTCAGTGTAATTTTCAGGCAACATATCATGCAGTGAATGCACTAAAATAAATGTTGTTTTGCTTCGAAAAACGAACTAGGTTCAATATCTTGTTATCAACAACGTATTTACCATACTTCCAAAAGGCCTTTAAATTTCTAAACTAGTTGTTTGTTAGTTGTCTGGGTGTTTTTCTGTGTCGCCGCCATTTTGAATAGCCTCTGAAAGCGTGAAATGCAGGTACCAACTTTCAAAACGGGCACGCAAAATTTATATTCACGAAAAAATAAGAAGTTTTCAAAAAAGGTAGAACAGTAAATGATCTTCCACTCCTGGCAATTTCAACAATATTTAAGAATATACAATTTTTGTACCCGTTTTGAAACATTGGCAATTTCGAAGAAAACAAAAACTATTTGTTTTCGATCTTCGCGATTGTACCGCGATTTCCGACTATGATATCTCAATAAAACCTGTCAACACGATTGTTTGATGAATCTCCGACATAATAACTGACTTCTGATATGATTTGTTTTCTTTGCCGTCTAGTATAAGCTTTAAACTAGTGTTTCTAAAAAGAGTACTATAAAATCCGCGCATCTGCACGTGCTTGCAAAATGGGAACTACGTTGCCTCCAACCCCAATTATTTATGTTTGAGTTATGCGGTCCAAGCACGTGAAATGACTTGTCTGCTCCCCTACTGTTTAAGCTTCAAACAATAATTACATTATTAGCTGCTTTATCAGCAGGAAGATAAACAGTTTTATTATGAAATTCTTGAATTCCCGATTTTAAATTACGAAAGGAAAATCTTAATCTCGGATGAAGTAAAGAGGGGTTAGCATTATAAAAGTTAATAAATGTATCTATAATTTAAAAAAATGCCTTTTTACAAGTAGAAAGAGAGTTTCGGTCCGCATGTTCTTTACGATACCATTTTATCCTAAACTCCTAATGGATTTGGCGATCTGAGCACGGCAGGCTATAACATCGAGTAAAGGGGTAATCTATACTTAAGACCTTTCGAAAACAGATGCCGAATACGTTTATCGACAATATCAAAATTACCAGTGTTGGCCTGACCTGCTGGAGCATAGCAAAATGGTGATGTGTTACATTCACATTCTTTATGAGTGTTATTTACTATATCAAAGTCAGACACTTCTTTGTTGTAGTTGAAAACAATATTTCTATTAGGTTGTTTATACTTATAACAAATTACAGGACTTTTGTAATCGAATCTGTGATATATTTAAGGTTAGAATCAACTACATGATTATCTCGAAAATTACTAGGCATGTAAATGAAATCAATACCTTTATTAAGATATAGTATTTCCAGAAAATGCCTGACGTGATCAGAGTCTTTGTCAATATGAAGTCGGAGAACATGCTGTGTTCAGCTTTGAATTATGAAACAGTATTATACAACGGATCTGTACGAATGAATATTATGTCTGCTTACTCGTCGCTCAACTTATGTGAAGAAACGGACACAGAGGTAAGTCGTGAAAGCATATAGTGCTTTCCAGGCTGTTTAACAATATTATGTAAATCTGCGAGTGAAATAATTACACGCAATTTACGTTTGATGTTACCATTAGGCCTACGACCGCGATATCTAGAGTTAAGCTGTTGAATAGTAAATATAACAAATCAATATGAGGATCTTTTGAAATACTTCCATTGATAAATATTCACATTAAGGCCGAGAGGATATGGTGTCTGCAAGTTGTTCATCCACTTAAGTTCTGTAAAAACACGCACCAAAGCAGTCAACTGTTGCAAGACAATTGGAATCATTTGAACATTAACGTGACACATGGTAATCTTGATTTTTTTAAAACTAGCAGCGTCGCGTTAGTATTTCTACATAAATTGCATTTGTTCAATCATTAATGTTCATTATAAGAATTGTATTAAGCCATAAATTTTTGCATATTATTAAATTTCGATATTATTGCACCGTTATATATATTAAAACTTGTAGTATTATAAGACGAAATGGTGATTACTTAAAAAATTATTTATTTAAATGTAACCAGGGTAAACGTAGAAATGATACTGTGAATATACATCGAGACACCCATTTCAAATACTTCAAGATTGCCGTATTTTCCTTTAAAGCGACAGTTATCTAAAGAGGTTATGACCCAGTCATCTTGCAGCGCAGTGCTTGTTTACTGATTACCTCAATTTTAGTTCGCTATTATTCTTTCCTTTGTGTTTGTGCAATAGTTGAGATATGGTGGCACTATGATGACGTCTTTCTGAAACCTGGGAGGGAAGAAACCAGCTAATATATTCAGCCGGCCTTTAATATTTTGCAAACTAGGTAGTGTTAATAATCGATGTCAGAGAAACACGATAATCAACAGTTAATGGCATGCCAAGTCAATACTATACAATTATGGACTTTTCAGCTGTTATACATGATGTGATATGCACCAATTTTTATAGGGGTGGTACGAGTGTCTGACCACGGACGAGATTCCAGATTGCCTCGTGGTAGCGGCATGCCCAGTTAGCACACTACGCACGGGGGATTTTCTCACCCCCAGGGTTTTGCGTTTGTTGTTGTTCTTATTCATATTGTACACAAAGGTGGTACAATGTGTTTGTGATTGTTTTATCACCAACAACAGTTGATTAAGGTTACTTACTACCCTGTATAATTATGGACAGTATAGTATAGTTATTATATAACCATGTATGGTTGCTTTAGTGTTAAGTAACCTGTCAAATAGTTTAACAGTTCTTTAATGTGTGTATGTGTATATTATGTATACACACTTTTTCTATGTAACACGTACGTTATAGACACACTATATATGTGTCACGTGTGTTAATAGCCCAAGCACAGAAATCGTCTCTGATTCCACTCGGATAGACAATAATCCGAACTGCAAGAGCGCTTTCGGTCTTGAAACCTTCTTCAGTTGCAACATGCAATCCTAAACGATTTCTATTTAATACGTAAATTCTCTCATTTACTGATGTAATGAGGTTTATATCGGTACACTGTGATTAACCAATTAAGTATGTATAGTGTATTCAATCTGTCTGAGTTAGTTAGTAATACATATTCACTACTTTATATATGTGTGGTTCTTATTGAGAACTGCTATTTTAAAGTACAATAGTACTGTAAGACAAATCGGGTAGGTACCGAATGTATTGTCTTTTAATGAACATGCAGCACGATGTTCAGACACGACTGGGTTGGTACCGTCTTAAATGTGTCTTATAGGTAGCATGTATTCCGAAGAAAACACTATTTATAGTTATTCGTCGGGTTGGTACCGAGACAAAATTTGGAGTATCTCCAAATGTGAGTAACTATGTTCTCATAACAAATATGTTAGCAAAATAAGACACGAATGTGTCATATATTCCGAGGAATATGCAGTTTACACGTCGGGTTTGTACCGAGACAAATGCTGGAGTATCTCCAGTAGTGTGTAAATCTGTACTGTATATAGCTATGTAGATTGCACGTCGGGTTGGTACCGAGACAAATTCTGGAGTATCTCCAGAAGTGTGTAAATCTGTACTGTATATAGATAGCTAACAGAAAGTGAAATATACAATGTTTTCAGAGCCGAAAACATGCGTGTGACTCAGTCGATGTAGGGACAACGACTGCCTACCTATCTCGCTGCTGGTGTTTCTACAAAGTGTAGTGTGTTGGTCATTAATTGGTTCCATCTGTGTGTCTACCGTCTTCCTTTTGATAACTGTTTCGACGCGAATCAATTGACGCGCTCAGTGTGGTCAATTAGTTCACGCTCAAGGTGAGAAATTCTTCTGACCATATTACCGCCGATATATCATGATTAATTACCCTTCGGCGGTACTTCTGATACTGTACGAGATCTCGATTGGGTAATAGTTAAAAATGCGTTAATGTCATTTTTCAGTAAACCACCAGATATTAGAATCTAACAGCCGTGTTTACTTCCAGGAGCATATTTTATAAGTGTCTCTTTATGTATTTCTTTCTCTATGCGTGTATAGATATAGTTTTTATTAAAGTAAAAACAAGAGTATATATTTTCCCTACAACAAGTTTAATGTACCTTTTAGTATATCTTTTATTTGAATTTTCAGTTACAATCCTTAGTATAAATCAATCCGTGATAGTCACGATGTATGTGTGATGTAATTTGCCTCGACAATTAGCACGTTGTGTTTTATCTTAGTATACGACGGCTTGTGTGCTTTTTAATTATATGACATTGTGTTGTGTCTATGTGGCCATACACTGTTTGATTAGCCTGTCAGTTTCAGTGCTCGCTAGTGTATTTTTAACATAAGCAAGCTTATCTCTCCATTGTTTTCCTGTAAGTGTATCGTATTTGTTAGTCTACATATATGTTCTATATCCCTTTATATTGTTAAGAGTACAGTATAACCACAGTGGTTATATTAAATAGTAGCTTTTGGTTTATTCCTGTTTGTTGCAGACTAAACTTATTTTAAATTATACGTCACGTGAGGTGTGCGTATTTTATTAAATGGGTAAGCTACTTTACCTATTACTTATATGGAATAGGCTAAGTTGGTATATACCATGTACGTGTAGTTTTGAAGAGACTGCGTTACTGATTCATTGATGTTAGAAAGGAAACGTAATTGCAGCACTTTAGATAGAGTACACACACATTCGTATATAGTGAGTTTATGTTTTTTTAAAGACAATACTGGGTGAGATTCGTGTATATACTGTGAACTCTCAGTCGAATAATTACGATATAATAATGTCCATCAGTTATTGCAACTCAATAAGACTAGTGTTAGTTTTGTTCCGTAAGGCTACATCAAGTAGATATAAAAGTCGAACAGACAAAGTATGCCGTGTTTACTTCCAAGAGCATATTTTATAAGTTTCTCTTTATGTATTTCTTTCTCTGTATGTATATAGATATAGTTTTTTTAAAACAAATACGGGTCCCTACACGCCCCTACTGCAGTCATGTCAGTATACATATCAATATATTGGTCACTGTTAAAGGTATACTTCCATAATACAGTTAGAGGTATACTTTCTTCCATACGGTTAAAGGTATACTCTCTACAATATAGTTAAAGGTACACTTCCTGTACTATATTTACAAGTACTTATCATAATGAACTTCACTATTGAAGAGAGTGTAATAAAGATAGTATCTTTAGTGAAAGCTGGTGGAGTAGATCCGATAATACGCTGTTAACTTCTTGGGTTATTTGCTGTGTAATGTCATTTTCTATTTCCGTATAATGCTCACATGAGTTTAATTGCCGCATTCCCTCTTTAGTGTATTGTTCTCTATCAATGATCACCGTAGAGTTTCCCTTGTCACTTTTCTTTATAATAATGTTTTTATTTGACTTTAGTCTTTTTAAGGCCTTTTTTAATTTTTGTGAAAAATTACCTTTACATCTTTTTATGATCTTTTTGTTCGTGTGTATGTTCATAATTGCATATTTTAATTTTTCTTTTTCAACATGTCTTTTTTTCTCATGCATATTGGCTAGTTCAATTTTTGTTGCGGTAAGATAGTTTTCTAAAGTAGCACTTCCGGATGGTACATTTGGTCTCTCTTTTTTGCATGTAAAGGGAGTATGCTTAGGGACTATGTTTTTTTCATGTAGCCACAGTCTAGTTCTCATTCGTTTTTCGAAATTTTCGAAGTCTTTTATTAACTCTAATGTTCTAGGTGGTTCCGGCGTCGGTACAAATTTGAGGTTTTTACTTAGCACCAGTGTTTCATCATCGGTTAGTACCTTATTAGATAGGTTTGTTATGTAGGTTTTTGCTAACTTGACTCTATCTGGCTTTTTTAGATCTGTATTCTTTCGTTTTCCACGCTTTCTATATGTACGGTTGAGTTTATCACCATATTTCTTCATAGTATTTCTTCGCTTTCTGAAGTTTGTATTAATGCTGATTTCCTTGTGTGTAGGGTCATTAGGCTTTGTTTTAGGAAAGAGATCCGTGGATCCTACTGTATTTATATACTCTTTGTTCCACATGTCGTGGGTATGACTTTGTTTATTTTCGAACCTAACCGTCTCCGTTAAAGGTTCTGTAGATAGTCATAGTGTATTCCTATCGACAGTGTCAAATACTTTTCGCACTATTTCTGATAGTTGCGCGTCTGTAATTATGTGTGTATACGTGTCAATTATATTGAGCTGTGTAATGCCATTTTCTAGTGTATTGTCTGTTGATTTACAATGATCAACGTTAGTAGAAGGGGGATCAATGCTACAGGGTACATAGTTAATACACGGGTTTGTATTTTCTGAGTTAGTAGTGGACAACGTATTGTTTTCATTACTACAACTATGTTCTTTTTTACCCTGGCATGTGTCGATGGAAGTGTTGAGCGGTATTTCCATGTGCGGGTCCTCTAGGCCTGTGTATTGATCGCAGGTAGTGTTTGCTCTTGTATTTATATGTGATTCATGCCCTGAGGTACTATTTGTTATTTGTGGATGTGCCTCCGTGTTATGTACGGGATTATTATGCACAGTCGGTTGTCCGAGCTGAATGCAATTTTGTGTAGGGTTCTCGTTCATATCTCTGTTACAATCGTGTTCAGTTACCTCCCCTACAACAGTTTGGCCATTTGTGTTTATACTAGGGGAGATGTGTAATAGTCTCTCAATGTTTCGTTTATTTTGTACATTCTGGAGATCTTGTATTTGTGAGAATGGTTTGAGTATTTCTTCTAAAAGAAACGCATCCTCATTTCCTGTGTCTACACCCGATGTTGGTAAAGTATAATGTGTAACCGGGTTCTGTTTGTTTAGATCCGGCTCCCCGTTAATGACTGACCTACGTACAATGTGGTCCTGTGTCATCTTAGCATGTTTAAAGGATTTTGGCGGTTCAGTGCATCTGTTGTTCTCGTTTGCGGTTTTAATTACTGTGCGTGTATTATTGTTACCAGTTGGTGTCGGAGGTAGTGTCCGATTGCTCGCGGCCGACCCCGCTGGGGATTGTGGTATCCCCGGTGATGTTACAGTGCATGTGGCTGGCTTCACCCGTTTATTTGGTGGCATGTACACAGGGCTATTTCTATGTCTTTTACCGTTAGTATTTATTTTAGAGTCACGTGATATGGCCAGTGCTCGTTTTTTCTCACATATCTGTAGTTCCGTACATTTTAAGTTTTTTTCAAAGTTACTCAAGTCTAAACCCTTCAGTGTGAGTTTTTTAGAGTGCATTTCACTTTTGATGTTTTGCACTTTATCTCTCAATGACACTTTCTGTTCATCCCAATATTTTATCAAGGTTTTAGTAATGCTGCTGGCACAATCATGTGCAATAGTGTTTAGTTCCAGAAAGCACTTTGGGTCCCTTAAAAAAGGCCCCTGTATTTCGTTTTTTATTGTGTTATGTATAGGTGTGAGGATACCCGGTGGTATGCTACTGGAAAGTGTATACACATTCAATAATTTCTCATGGTGTGCGGCGTACGCTTGCTTGATGCTCATATCTCTATATGAAGACAAAAGATCTCGTGTAGATTTTGTTTGTTTGTCCATACTGTATCTATGGTCATTAGAATTAGCAATCTGGAGGTTCTCAACCCTCGCTAACCCCGAAGGGAAGCAAGTTAAGGAGTCCTCGGCCTCGCGATAACCTGAGTCGCTGAACGTACAATTTGAATAGGGGTGGTACGAGTGTCTGACCACGGACGAGATTCCAGATTGCCTCGTGGTAGCGGCATGCCCAGTTAGCACACTACGCACGGGGGATTTTCTCACCCCCAGGGTTTTGCGTTTGTTGTTGTTCTTATTCATATTGTACACAAAGGTGGTACAATGTGTTTGTGATTGTTTTATCACCAACAACAGTTGATTAAGGTTACTTACTACCCTGTATAATTATGGACAGTATAGTATAGTTATTATATAACCATGTATGGTTGCTTTAGTGTTAAGTAACCTGTCAAATAGTTTAACAGTTCTTTAATGTGTGTATGTGTATATTATGTATACACACTTTTTCTATGTAACACGTACGTTATAGACACACTATATATGTGTCACGTGTGTTAATAGCCCAAGCACAGAAATCGTCTCTGATTCCACTCGGATAGACAATAATCCGAACTGCAAGAGCGCTTTCGGTCTTGAAACCTTCTTCAGTTGCAACATGCAATCCTAAACGATTTCTATTTAATACGTAAATTCTCTCATTTACTGATGTAATGAGGTTTATATCGGTACACTGTGATTAACCAATTAAGTATGTATAGTGTATTCAATCTGTCTGAGTTAGTTAGTAATACATATTCACTACTTTATATATGTGTGGTTCTTATTGAGAACTGCTATTTTAAAGTACAATAGTACTGTAAGACAAATCGGGTAGGTACCGAATGTATTGTCTTTTAATGAACATGCAGCACGATGTTCAGACACGACTGGGTTGGTACCGTCTTAAATGTGTCTTATAGGTAGCATGTATTCCGAAGAAAACACTATTTATAGTTATTCGTCGGGTTGGTACCGAGACAAAATTTGGAGTATCTCCAAATGTGAGTAACTATGTTCTCATAACAAATATGTTAGCAAAATAAGACACGAATGTGTCATATATTCCGAGGAATATGCAGTTTACACGTCGGGTTTGTACCGAGACAAATGCTGGAGTATCTCCAGTAGTGTGTAAATCTGTACTGTATATAGCTATGTAGATTGCACGTCGGGTTGGTACCGAGACAAATTCTGGAGTATCTCCAGAAGTGTGTAAATCTGTACTGTATATAGATAGCTAACAGAAAGTGAAATATACAATGTTTTCAGAGCCGAAAACATGCGTGTGACTCAGTCGATGTAGGGACTATCGCCTCGGTCAATAATGATTTTTTGGTACATATCAACATCATGTATAACAGCTGAAAAGTCCATAACTGTTTTATTATATAACCCTCAATTTACAATTATATAAAACAGGTCAATATCAAAAAAACAATTATATAAAACAGGTCAATATCAAAAAAACAGGTCAATATCAAAAAAACAGGTAAATATCGCTAGATTTTTTTTTTAAAAAATTACTTTTTAGCCAATGAAAACGCGTCTATTTATAGGTTATATAATAATAGTCATTATCTTCCATGTCAGGATTTGATCTACTTCTGGTCGACTCAATATTTGTTCACAATAAATATATAAGTATATAAACGATAAAGTTGAGACACATATACTCCATTATATGGCAATGTCCGTTTAAACATAGATAATTAACGATGTTAATATTGAAATCATCTTTATTGACGTAGATTTGCTTACTATGTCCGCATCAAGAAACAATGGGAGAGTATCTGACATATTAAAATTGTTTTGTTCAGATTCTTAGACAGGCCTGGGTTGTTAATGTTCAATATATCATCCAAATACCGTGAGGCGTTATTAACGCATTGAATGCTACGAGACATGAAGGGCACAGTTCATATCTGTTGGGATGCGCCAATAATTTGCATGACTGATGAGATCATTATCCTACGTTAATATATTAAGTACTATTGGTACTTCCTGGCAAGTCCACACACAATGTCGAAAATTCAAATTGTATCAAATTACTTTTTGTTAAAATCGCTAAAGACTACAAATGTACAATTGTCTCTATCAAAGATCAATTAAATAAAAGCAATTATTAATACATTTCCTGTGTTCGACTTTGTAACACGATACTTATGTACTTAGAGTTTTTACCTGATTTTGTTCGGGTCTCATTTTCCCTGATTTTAAATAGGAACTTTAATAGATTTTTGCCAATCGCATCGCGATTCGTATAATAAATGATGTGTTACTGTGTTACAGGGTTTACTGTTTTCTGTGAAAGCTGCATTTCCTGTTCGACTTTTACAGTTCGCCACTATGCTTTCCTCTTAAATTATGCGATGACCAGACAGGCTGTGGACCCTATGATGACGTCTACCTAAAGCCCAAAAAGACGGTCACGTTTGATGTTTGTCTGCAGTCTTGTCTTGTCTTATCGTGCACTCATTGGTTTATTCTCGTGTTGCTCTGGCTTCTGCCAAGTCATTGAGTATCTTCTTTGTGGCTGTACAGCTATTGTTTTTTTGTATTTATATATACACGAGCATCTTTGTGTTTTACTTATATTGCCTATTAATGCTGCCTTGTTGGTTAGAGAATAGTTCATGGAGGGGATTTCTTTATTTGTACTGTCCCGTTTTATTGAGTTGACAGAAGGGTAAGTGTGAGGTTTGGTGGTTTAAACCCCCAGCGGCCTTTTTCGCCACTGACCGTTCCAAGACAGTAGCCCTATTGCCAACCCTTTTGTGTTTGTGATGTCTTATTTGGCATTTTATTCATCTTTAAATTGGTTCTGTATTTCTGAGTGTATTTGTGGTTGACTGTCGTCCTTGAATGCTGCTTTTCCTGTTCGATTTGTATATCTATATGTCTTATCTATTTGTACTAGTTTCATTATACTGATAAGGAATAAGTAGTTCTGGCTTTTATTTCATCCAAATCCATCCAGTAAATGTATTAAGGAAGTTATGATATTTCAAATTATGTATTTTGGTTAAAATTGTCCACATTTACCAGAGCTAGCCTACTAATAGTATACATTTAAAAAATTAAAACTGCAAGTTCTTTTATGTTGTGTTTATTTCCAAGATCATTTGTAGTGTTATGTACATGTTAGAATTATCCACTTTTCCTATATAGATGGCGACCGATCAAATTCATGTATTGAAAGAAGTAAAATCGGAATTATGAAATCGATTTTGGAGACATTTTAATTAAAAATAAACACAAGATAAAAACACTTGTAATGTTAATGGCGTTATTTATGCATAATAAATAGTTCAGCGCCACGTCAAGGTGCACTTTACAAGAGGTCCTGAAAACATGATATTTATAAGTATGGTGTGTTCGGTTAGGTGCATGTGAATTGGCTGAATAAATAAGGTGGAGGAAAAAAGCTCTTGGGGTTGTCAGTGACCGAGACGTTAAGGTAGTATGGATGATTTATGTTTAGTGACAATATAAATTGTTGTTCTGAAGTAAATATCTACCTGTGAACACGTAGATAGATTAGCAGGATATTGGCTTTATTTTTAGCATGTTTACGAACGCTATGATATATTATTGCATATATGTACGTTAGTGATATTTCCAGTTGTACTGTATATAGTTAAATGAAATACGCGATTCAGATTGTAAGTTTGTTTGCTATAGACAGTCAGGGGCGTAACGCAAACACGTTGTTTTCGTAATAACTTAAATGCGTTATTTTCGTCACGAAAACATCGGCCATTTCAAGCGTTTTTATTAAGCCATTTGTTTAATATTTACAAGGAAAACCCGACAGCTAAGCATATTTCATAACGTGTCCCTTAACTTATTACTAACGCTTCTTTTCTCGATTTACATCTCTCCGTTGAAAATGGTGAAATAATTAGCAAAATGTATGACAAGAGAGATAATTTTAATTTTTATATTGTTAATTATCCCCATTTAGATGGGGATGTTCCCCGAGCAACTTCTTATGGGGTCTGTGTGTTTCAACTGATTCCTTTTTTCTAGAGCCGGTACTTCAGTTGAGGACTTTAATATTCGTAATATTTGCATTATTAAAATGCTACACCATCAGGGCTACATTCTCATAATTGTTATCACAACACGTTTTTTTTAAAGGGGCACGTGGCAATCTTGATTTTTTAAAAACCCGTCAAGTCCCGTTAGTTTTCAAGCATAACTTGCATTGGTTCAGTCATCAGTAGTGATTATTAGAATAGTTCAAAACAAATTTATTTTACGTAAAACTTACGATTGATAATATTGCATCAATAATATATTTAAATATTTGGTATATTAACGAAGAATATTGAAATCTCAATTTTTAATTTTAATTTTATTCAAGCTGTTTTTATGTCAACATGATGTAGGAATAATTAATCGAGTGTTAGTTTTAATATCATTTTTAAAGTCCATAATCTATTGTGCTTATACATTTACGATGTCCTACTGGTCATATGGTGAAGAACTATAGATACACCTTAGAACTACACACACACACACAAACTTAAGGACATATTTCCTAATATTTCCCATCGCTAATTGGTCATTGAAAATGCATGGAAATCGTTTTATTTACTGACTGTCTGTTCCATGACCGATCAACTCCGGTATATAAACTGAGGCCCGCTTGTAGTTTTTCCTTTGTGTTACATTGTTATATTAGATATTATCTTGGATAAGAAAATCTAAACACAACTTTATAATTTAGAAAAGATATTCATAATTTGGCTAGTTTAAATACAAAACTTGTCTGATATTTCTTTATTGTTTCTAGAACAAATGATAGCAAAGCAACGTTCTGTTGTGTGTTTATATTTTACTGCACAGAAAAAAGCTTTATTGGGTGAGCCTCATAATCTGAATCAAAATTGAATATCACAATGATCTCATGACAATGCATGGCTAACAGTGAGTTACAGTTACCTATAGACATTCTCTCCCCCACCTCCGCCCCCAAAATACAATAGGCTCGATATATTTCCTTAATGCTTATGATGAAGGAATAAAAATACGAGTGCTTATTTTAATCCCTTTAAGACGTCTTTTCGGGTTATGTGGTGGAGGGATGTTAACCTTAAAACGACACACACACACATACACACACACACTTACATGTAATGCTTGATATAAAACTCAACATATGCCGTGTGTCTAACAGAGATGGGTAATCGCAAGGTCGCTGTACCATACGGTTACGTCTTTGATTACATTAGTGTCAGGCAAAAAGTTACACGGATTTTATAAGGTGTACCTGACAGCCAACCTGTAACCGGCTATCGTTTTATATATTTTGAATTTTATGGAACTTAATACAAGCGACGCGAAAAACGATAACTTACTCCTTGCACAACAAGTTATAGAAACTCCCACTTTGCGGCGAATCAAAAGTTCGTCTGTGCTGTACTGTCTTGACCTTTCCCGCCCCATTGAAGACGGCAAGCGCTTACCTGGGCATGATCAAGACACTAATTATACATCACATTGGCATTGGTGAGAGCCTACTTGATCAGTTCCGATTGACCCGAGATGTGCCAGCGTGTAACATTTGGACAATTAAAATGTAACGTCACCAGACAGGCCTGTCAAAATGCGTGTCAAACATTTGTTCGGCCCTCATTGTTTCTGCTCGGCACCGTGTCATTGTTTTAGATTTATATACCTTCATTTTGTGTGGCGTAGTGAGAAATCCAACATGGCTTTTTGGAGTTTTTCGAAAGAATTTGGTAGCGGAAAAAACATCGACATTAAGGTGAAATATGATTTCTACGGATTGGGGAGGCGTACCTTGATCAGGGCTCTATATTTTATTTTCGTCCCAGGCGTGAGAGATATTGAATTCTATAAATTCTTCCATCTTCTGCCATAAATCCTTCCAACTGTTGAAGTTCTCCCAGGGATATTGACGGTTGTTGGTCTTGTAATATAGCCAGTCTATATATATTAGTTTAATAAATATATATAACAGACTATTACTTGTGTTAATTATGTATTTCACGTCACTTAGTACAGAGAAACTTCTGGTGCCTATCAACCAAGGATTCGACCCAAGGGAACAGCGCGAGCAACAACACGACCCAAGGAACAACGCAGAACACAACGCGAAGGAAAACAAAACACAACGCGAAGGAAAACACAACGCAAAGGTCAACAGACAAAAACGGTGAGTGATATTTTGTACGCATTTTCTGTACGATCAAAAAGTCAGTTTAGATCTAACTTCAAAACATTTATATTTAATTAGGGCTATATAATATTTGGGGCAAGTTAGTTAGTTCATAAACACAGCAAAATGACAAACCTGAATGCAAAAATATGTGGTGTAATTGTAAACTCTAGAGGATTTACTAAGATCACAACATGTCTACTATTTGAAGCCCAGTGGTCATGAACTGGCGGCAGACCGTTAAAAGTGTTTGTCGATGATATAACGCGGTTAATTAGGGTGAAGCTGTTCAAAAAATAAAGTTATGAGAGGTCGATTATACGAAAGTGTAGAGTTGTACGCGGAGAAATTGTCAAACATTGCTGACGAGAGAAATGAAAACATTAATGACTAATATATATCATTCTGTTTATGTGTGTACATGTCAGGACATGCGGTAATGACAAAAAAAGAATATATATATATATATACTAATTATCAAAAAGAAAACATTTAGTATTTGGTACATTATGTTTAGATATTTAAGGAAGCTAGGTATTACTAAAAGCAAAAACAATATGATAAAACAAATTAATAATGTTTTTGCTTCTACAAATTACTTTTTTGAAAACACCAAAAACGGAATGCTTTGTGACATGTTACACATTGTTTTGGTTTATTGACTTATTAACTTATTTTAAAAAGGAAAGAAACAATACTTGTTTGTAAACAACTCAAAGTTGGAGCAATGGTAGTTTAGATAATGAAAATAATGTCTATGGTAGATAAGATAGACTAGAGTTGAAATTCAATCAGACTGTTATTAAGGTGAAGAAAGGTAACATTATCTTTAAATAGTTTAGACCACAATAATTAGATCCTGAAACCATAAATCACTTGTTTTGGAATTGTGAAGTTGTAAAACAGTTTTGGTCATATCTTGCAGAATACATTAGATATAAATGTAATATAACTTCGACAATTTAGGAAGAACCAGAATCTTATTTAGAAATAATAAATTTGATATCACTTTGAGCAAAATTATCATGCAAGCCAAACTTTTTATATATCAGCAAAAGATGCAAAGGCAAAACCCATTACTAGATATCTTTAAAAAACATATTATATCTTTATACAAAGTGGAAAATTGGATAGCATATAAAAATGTAAAAGTACAAAAATTTGAAGCCATGTGGAGTCGATATATAAACATTGGTAAAACAGGACAATAAAATAGATAGATACAGACTTTTTATTATGTCAAAGTTCAGGGACACCATAAAAATCATCTTGTTAAACACTGTTGTCTACTTCTTAGCTTTTTTTTAAGTTTGTAATTTTCTCCTGTCGTTATATGTATGCTCCAGAATTTTTTTTGTATAATTTATCCCCCCACCCCTCCCCAACTGGAAAGAAAAGTAATCCATGCATATTCTGAAGGGTTTATTATCTCAATAGCAGGATATGCAAAACAATACATACAGTGAGTGTTTAGATAATGATTTATGTGTGTACATATGTCTGTATATCTGCAAAGTTGTATATACTTGAGAACAGGATATACACAACAATACATACAGTGAGTGTGTAGATAATGATTTATGTGTGTACATGTCCGTATATCTGCAAAGTTGTATATACTTCAGAATATATAATGGATGCATGTTTACAGATAATGAGTAGAATATTTAAACATAATATAGAAGGTGAATATTTGAGAATATATGGATACGTGTCTATACATAACATAATGGTGAATATTTGAATGTATTACTTTTACATACATATATGTGTGTGTATGTGTAGATGTGTATGTAGATATTTTTATATGATATATATAAAGGTGAATACGTGTGAATAAATTCATGCAAATCTATACATAATAGTATATTGAAATATACTGACACATGTCAAAACATAAACGACATGATGGCGCACCACCTTGTTCGCTCTACATGCAGTAATCTATTTTGCTAAATAATATTTTTACCTTCCTATACCTTTATTTAAAATATTAAAGATTAAGATACTGTATACATATGCTGAGTTAATTTTAAGGGGACACTTGGCAATCTTAATTAGTTTAAAACTCACAGCGTCCTGTTGGTCTGCAATATGACCTACATACTTTAAGTCATTAAAGTTAAGTGTTTAAATAATTCAAGGTACATGTAAATTGATTTTACATATTACTAAATTGTGATGATAATGCATTAGTTGTATACTTGAAAATGGCAGGTTTAATAACCGAGATACTTATTTTAATACTTGAATGTAACGCAAGTTCGCCATGTGTCCCTTTAACAAAATAGAATAAAACGCATGGGCTGATTGATGAGTATGACTACACCTTGTTAGCAGTATATATGTAATTGTTATCAATATGTAAAATAAGATGTATGTGCTCTGTTTGTATATGTAATGGATACTTTAGAAAAATAAAGAAAAAATAAAAAATAAAAAATTAGACCCTTCAAACAAGGTGTAATTGATGTGTAGTTATGGCCTCAAACGACAAACTACAGGTGGTCATATAGTTCAGGTATTCGAAATTAAGTAGTTTTTCAAATTAACGTAGGATTGACTAAACGAATATTACGTGAACAAATAAAAGTACACTGTCGAATCAGCGGTAGTAGTATTAGTTATAAGGTATTGGTAGAAGTAGTGGTACTCATAACTTGAGTAGACACAACAATCTTATCAATGACGGTAGGCTTCAATATTCGTGAAAACGGAGATAAATGTCACTTCAATATGAGTATGACCTTAAGGGAAGTTCATGCATGAACTTCAATTTTAGTGTGTAGATATGGAAATCTATGTACTGAATATTAAGTAGTAGACTAAAAGTTCAAGATATACGCATATATCTGGTAATTATTGTCAATATCTCAAAAAGATTTTAGAAGCACTTAAGAACATTCTAGACTGAAGTAGAATGTTTGACGTTACGTAAGAAGATGTTACTAGGGTAAGTAGTCAGGAGAGTATAGCAGTATATTTATTTCACCGTTTTTATCAATGACTGATTAATTACAGTTGGGGAAATACATAGTAATGTAAATGGTATGTGTCTTTAAGTGTCCGGTTAAAGAAAAGTGACAGGTGGACACTCAAGTGACAAGAGTATGATGATTTACCTTTGGAAATGGCCGAAAACGACACATACGAAATATTGCAGTCTCGGTTTGACGGTAGTGAAATATGCTAGCTACCGCTCACGCCCTCTAGCCCCGGGTTGAGCAGAACTCAATATTAATAAAATCAATAGTACAACATTTTAACCATCCCGAAGATGGCATGCATATCGCGGTGGACATGGAGTGTCTTTCTTCCCCATGTACATTTTGGCTGTATATTCACGATGAACTGGGTCATCGTGGGACATACACAAGTAGTAAAAACAAACACTTGTAGTGTAATTAGTTTATGAGGTGTAGGGTAACATCATGGTTTTATAATGAGTGTGTAAGTAGTGTATCTGCTAATCAAATACAGTGTGACGAATGAGGTTGAAACCTTGACTAAAATGAATGTTAGGAGTATTACAACATCGTACTATTCGCCTCACGCAAATGGTCAAGTAGAAGTCTCCCATAAGGCTATAGTTAATTTACTTGCAAAGAAAGTTACAGGGAGATAAATCTAAAAGGAATGTTGGGGGGAAAAGTAAATTGGATTCGCGATGGTTCCCTTTTTATATAATTATTGTACAGAAATCCACACTGACATATGTCATAAAAAAATAACTTAGGTAATACAACTAGGGAATCACACGCAAGACAGATACGATTAGCAAATTTGGATGAGTGGGAGATACCACAAAATGAGAGGTGCAATAAGGAAGGCTGCACTTGCCACTTTCCCAGTGAGTAGTGACAGTGAATCAGGTAGTAGTAGTTCAGAGAGTGTGCCGATGGAAAGGTTAGATTTTAAGGGTTACCGTAAAGAAAAGGAAAATTCGATCCCGTTGTGTGAGTTAGCCCGTAGGCTACGGGAAAGAACAATAGGCTAAAAGCGGAAAATCAGCCTAGTAGAAGTAGTAGTAGTAGTAGTAGTAGTGGTGGTAGTGGTCGTGGTAGTCGTAGGGTCAGTAGTATCAGTAGTGGTGGTAGGAGTGATGATAAGGTAGGTAGTAGTAATAATGGTAGTAGTCGTAGCATTAGTAGCGAAGCAAGGTTAGGTAGCGGTATGGATATAGATAATGACGAAAGGATGAAACGGCCTGGAATAATATGGAAATTAACGTAGTTAGACTTTAGGTAAAGCGTCGTTATAGTGTAGAGTAATGTAGTGTTGTTAATGAGTAGTTTAAACATTCATCGAGTAATACCTTCGTCTAGGTAATTATATCGTGTGTAGCGATATTGGTCTTAATATAACAGTCATCATATGACGTATAGATCCTCGTTTGAATACACTGCTACTAAATGAATTGAGATATACCTTAGAAGGTTATGTGCTGTGTGTAATGGCATTGTCATTTTAGTCGGTCTCCACTCGACCCATAGAAATTCGATTTATATGCATTAGGCTAGTTTAGTACTAGTGAAGTAATGTTTACGGAGATTATGGAGTTAGAAGGTTATGGAGATGGTAGGCGATACAGCTGTAGATTAATGCAGTAAATGTAAAGCGATGAAACATGGACTAATTATTTATGTTAATATCAATTTAAGTATGGTATTTCGCTTTGCTGTAAACAATTGAAGTTATATATTTGTATGTAGTAAGAGTATTAATTAGGTTTATAAGGTCATGATGGATTTAGTTTAATTTTACACAGGTAATACAGTAAAGACATATGTTGTATGACGTAGAACTGACAGACAACTATGTGCTTTATGTACTTGACTTACGCGGTATTGACCTAGCGGCGGACAGTTCATTGACGGGACATTTACCCTTCAAGTGCAACGTTGAGTAAACATACACGGTAAACTATGTGACAGTAAATCCAACGGTAAAGACAATTTCTAGAATATGAGAGAGTTTAAGTACTTTTCACATTATTTTTTTATATATAAGCTATATAGTTGATTAGATGCTATTTAGGAACTGCTATTCGAAAATTCCTATTAGGATATCAAAGATATGTCATTGGATGTGCAGTACTCAAAATGGGAATACATAGGGGTATTGTTTTGGGACTTTTTGGGAATTGTAAAAATACTCATACATATTAAATGTTTGGTACAACGTTACAAAAAAGGTTTCTCTCTAAACTTAGAAAATTGTGGTACAGGGAGCGTATGATTGTCATTTCACCGCAAACATCCAAACCCTATGGCTATGCTACTTCTGCCTTGTTTGTGCAGCGTTGTCATATATATATAATGACGACTCTTGGATTTTAGAGTCGGGGTCTGATTTTGATTTGGGAGTTGAAAATGGACCGAGCTTACGTCACCTGGCTCGGTATAAAGGAAAACGATACGACGTTATCGTTTATTGATGGTTCTCGTACTATAGAATCTGGATTTGTGTAGGATCCAAACGCAGAAATTAGATGATTTAGCAGATTCTCAGAGTCGAGCGGACAAACACCTGACTCTGGCAAATGGAACATGAGACGAACAAATGGTTTTGAGATTGCTGTATCATGGATTTGATATACATGTAGCAAACTCACAACCGAGATGCACTTAGCAAGTCCAAGTGGATTTGAAGTAGATTAGGTAAATATACGTTTAAGTGTGTTTAATTATATAACCATGTGCTCTCATTCTCTCTCAAGATTTGACTGGTGAAGAAATTACGCGTCAGACTTAAAAAACGTTTAACCCCCTAGGCAGTTCAGTTATTAGAGTGTTTGACACTGTAAATGTAGCATTGTGTGCAGGAGACACGATTCATTCGAGAAGCAGAAACACCTACGCACAAAACAGGTGGGCTTAAAGGAATTAAAAGCAGTAAGAAGACAAGTCAAGTGATCAAAAGTAGTATTACTTGATGAGGCGTATGTGTACTAATTGTATTCCGCTACACCAGCGAACTAACCAAATGACATACTAACGTGATATCATACCAACTGGAGGTCATACGTGATGTCATACTAACGTGATGTCATACCAACGTGATGTCGTACCAACGTCATGTCTTACCAACGTGTTGTCATACCAACTTGATGTCATACTAGCAGATATGCTGAATAATACAGTGATGAACAATGAACAATAATTGATACACTCTAAATTCTTAATGTGTATAATTTTAGTTCTGTATTATTTCAGTTGTATACTATTTTATGATAATTATTCTTCGATGTGTTAAATTGATATGATGCATGGCTATATTTTGTTGATTTTGGAGAAAATGATAATTGTAAATTATAATTTTACTTTGAATGGGAGGCATGTAATATAGCCAGTCTGATACATTGAAATATATTGGGCAGGGGTAATTGGGTTCGACTGTAATACAGGTTTGACAAATACACACGCACGTATTTATCCTAGTAAGCAAGAACAGACCATTAGGTCACTGTGAGTGCAATTACTTTAACCGGGTTAATTAGGAAACGGAGGTCGTTCCAGGTAAACCGTATAGTTCATTTGTACTGCACATGCCTGACACTTGTATTGGTCAAATCATGCATCACAGATATTTTTGGCTTGAGATGAACAAGAGTCATACACCATGTACACTAAAACATCTCTTGACAACGAGGTCCTGATGCCAGAGGTTGTATGACCCCGCTCAAGGAACCAGGTTAATTATCTTGTTTACTCCAAAATGTTAAGATTTGTACTTTTAAATCAGTTTGGTCATCCTTTAAACAGTTTTAAAGTCATGTGCAGTATGCTTAAAGTGCATATGGCATTCAATAGCTGGGTCATCATGATGTTATATGAAGGTGGTGTGAGCCACAAACACAACAGATCAGATTGAGATTCAGAGCGTGATAGACTGAAGGTTTGGTCTCCATCCATAAGTGGAGGCTTGGCGTGTCTCGGTCGGGCAAGACCCGGTCGGGAGAGAATTATTTTGACAGCACACCGTTTAAACTAGTAGACCGCTTGCAGATGAACGATATTAGATTTATTCAGTTAGACATTTTACTCTGGTTTCTTAATTTGTATATTGTGAACGTGAATTAATAGTTAGTAGTTCAATAGATATATATTAAAGACTATTACTAAGTATTTCACGTCACTATAGAACAGTCTAGAATATAATTTATGAATTCCGCCTCAATATTACTACCACCTGACCGTTTTGATGGCTTTACTGTACCGGCCATACCAAACCGGTGCCAAATAGCTTTACTATGGTTTGGTGTATAACAAGAATTTTTGCAACATTAATTAAGGTACCACGAGGCAACATTTAATAGATTTCCACTACTTTCGGTCATGTGTTTCATAATTAAAGAAATATAAAAAGATCGGACAGGGGAAGTAGCATTCACGGAGGACATTCAACCACAAAACACAGAAACAAACACGCAAACAGACAAACAAGAAGGCAAAAGTAATAATAAATGCAAACGACATCACAAACACAAAAGGGTTGACAATAGGGCTACCGCCTTGGAACGGTCAGTGGCAAAGTAGGCCACTGGGGGTTTAAACCGGTTCTAGAGTGCACCAAACCTCACACTTACCCTACTGTCATCCCATTAAAACAGGACAGTGAAGAATTAGGGCTAGCCGTAACTTTCAGCTTATAAAACACGCAATAATTACGCTGACAAACATTTACACAACTAACATACTTGAATAATTACTAAATATAACAAAATGTTTTGACGCAATTAAGTTACGTAATAGAAAAATGTACCACTTCGGTGGATTGAATCGGAGCCCACACTAAAATTATGCATGTTGGTAAGACGGCCGCTCTCCCGACGTATTTTTGGAAACATGTTGTAATTAAAACTTTATACTTTACTGTATCGTGGACAAACAATAATGACAATATGACATAACAGAAATGCAAATAAAGCGGTCCCGACAAAAATAATTAAAATCTTGTTTATTTAAATTCACGGATTTACTCCTGTATACTTATTTGTCAATGTTTATATTTCCATGTAAACATTTCAGTGAATAAATATCAGATATGTATCTTTGCTTGTGCTTAATATGTCTTACGGACAGTGTCCCTTTAAGAAAAGTAAAATAATGTTAATAAAATAAAGATGGTTACTTCAAGATGTACAAAGAGATTTTACTAAGAGCAAGCTACTTTCAAGGATGGCTTTAACAGAAATCCCCAAAGAAATGGCCGTAAACAATCTGCTATATATAATACTATACAATATTCGCTGCACATTAACAGATCTATATAATTCGCTGGCGCCGCTCCTTCGGGTTAAAGAGACTATAGGCAATCTGGACATGTATTATGGGTACAGGTCTAAATGTAAGTACAATTGGAATGATTTGTTTATGTTTCAAATGTCTCATGTTCTTCAATAAAAAGGCTCTCCTGCTACTTTCTGTTTAATTAAGACGGCGAATACATACATGTGTGGTTATGTTTGATAAGTGCACTTGAAGAAAACGTTATTCAGGGGATCTGTTTATATTGCGATGCACTATTGAAGCACTAGTATTAACAACCACCTTAATGTGACATTGACATTATATTATATTAGAATAAATATTCCTTTATTCTGTATGTGCATGACTGTATTTAGATATGTTTGTGCATTGTGTATATGCGCTTGCGTTTATATTGATTACACAGAAATTAATATTTAAAACATGGAGGGTTATTTCCATTGAATTTAACGTAGCGTGTATTTTCCGCTTTTTATCGGCATTTCAATATATATACAGATTTCTTTTTTTTTAAATATACCAGACATTATGATACAGAAACATGTTTTTATGCAGTTATGAATAAAATATATATATTCACAAATACGGACTTGTGTGTGCATTTTCATCTATAGACGGTTATGTAGGCGCCATGTATTAAACGTGTGAATCTATCACACTGGTAACCAATAGACAGAGAGGGAGGAAGCAGCTAAACATGCTAAAGGTTCAGACACTGCAAATAAATATGTTTTTGTTTCATAAGACCGTTTTCATTTTTAAACAATGTTAAAGCAAACTGTGCACCCTAGAACCGGTTTAAACCCGCAGTGGCCTACTTTGCCACTGACCGTTCCAAGGCGGTAGCTCTATTGTCAAACCTTTTGTGTTTGTGATGTCGTTTGCATTTATTATTACTTTTGCCTTCTTGTTTGTCTGTTTGCGTGTTTGTTTCTGTGTTTTGTGGTTGACTGACCTCCTTGAATGCGACTCTCCCTGTCGGATCTTTTTATATTGCTTTACATTCTTTCACGTCATCTTACATTGCCCTCCATTCGAATATCTACACGAGGCCAATGAGAAAAGATACACGCTACGTTAAATTCAATGGAAATAATGCTCCGTGTTTTAAACATTAACCGTGTGTGTGTGAGTGTGGTTCTAAGGTTTATAATTCCTCCGCCTAGATGACCTCCGAAGAACCCGGTACAGCCACGCATAATGGGTCGACATTAAACCCAGTGCAAGGAATATTCAAATATGAAGCAAATAATACCTTCTAATTGAAAGCAATAGCATATTGTCCATATACATCCAAAAAATGTATTCTAAAGGAATATCTGAAACACAAATATAAAGGCAAACTAGCCAACGAAAAGCATGTAAGATCTCGTATATAGCAACGGGCATTGTTAGAACAACGAAGGAGAGGTAAATAATAACAGTAAAGGTAGGTAATGAAAACGTTTGGAATGTCAAGCAAACAATAATAAACAACATTTAAAGGGACACATGGCAATCTTGAAGTTGTTTAGCAAACATTACACATTAATCTCTCGATTTATTAATTCAACAGCGTCTCTGTCGCCGAATGGTTAACGACATCGTGTTGTAAATATTCGCCTCTCACCGCTTCCGGTTCGAATCCCACTAGCAGCTCGACTTGTAAGTGAGGTAGTGTCGATTCTTACGGATGGCGGGAGTTGTAGAGTACTGGTTATACCCAGGAAACGTGGGTGGTATGCCTCCACCACAAAAAATCGACCGTCATATATAACCTTATATGTGTTGAAAATTACGTAAAACACCATACAAAACAAAATTGTTAATCCAGTATTGTTTTAACTTTAAGGCTGTTTGCATCTATTTTTAAACACAATTTTTAATTTTCAACTTTTCATGGTTATTTGTGATATATAATTAACAGTTAGTAATATGCAAAACATTTGGGTTTATACTATTGTTATAATTACTATTAAGGATTGATCAAATGTGATTTATATAGCAAAATTAACGGGACGCCGTTATTTTTACAAAAATCAGGATTGTCGTATATCCCTTTAACAAAATGTATTCAAAACAGGGATTCAAAATGGGACATGATATATTCCTGAGAGTATATATGGACATATTTACCCAGTTCTTTACATACTATGACAATTTTGAACGTACCCTAATTGAAACAAGGCGAAGTATAAACTTGGGCATTTTTTAAGCATCCAGCCTACAAGACACCATACCACCACCCACGCAATGCCTCCATAATTAGGGAGTTATCCTGAGGGACCCGTGTGTGTTCCGTCGTTATTATAATGTGGCTAGCGGTAGCGGAGACCGGCCGCGGGATCGACACCACCCCTTCCGCGGGCGGCAATTCAAGCTCGACCGCGGATGATCGTGTCGCCTGGCTGACAGACGAAAAGGCTTCGTATTGTTGGGGCGCCTCTTACACCTGGAGAAAACGTGGCCCATAATCACTAGAGCATGTGGGCGCAGCATGCGTACGTCCCGGATCGAGGCACGGTACTATATTATTAGGACTGATGGGATGGCTCGTAGCAGTCATTTGTCCTCAACTGTTTGTGGACTATGTTCGGCTGACGAGGTAGATGACATCAGGCGCTCTTGAAACTCAGTCAGGCATCCTCCTCACAAAAACTGTATATCATGGCCCCGCTGAGATGGAAATACCGACGACACTCATGGCTGTCCTCAGTGTTCCTTTAGGTACTCCATCCGGTGACGAATGTGGCTGTGTCCCAGCGTGTCCTGTATCGATATATGATATGGACAACGTGTGTGTGTGTGTGTGTGTGTGTGTGTGTGTGTGTGTGTGTGTGTGTGTGTGTGTGCGTCCCTGCGTGCGTCCGTGCGTGTGTGTGGTTCTAAGTTGTAAGGTCCCTCCGTCAATAAGAACCGACTAGGTACCCAGAAGGTTATAGGCACAATAGTCTGGACTTAAACTGAGAATTATGAATGGTTATACAGATCTAGTTCTAGATGTACGCCAGAGCTGGCAGTGAATCTAACCTGAATTTGAGGTCGTCCCTTTGCGGTCCGAAGTTGTTTGGCTTTGTGTATGAGTGGTTCGTGCTTGTATAGTAAGTATTGTGTATGATATGACCTTGCAGGTCCTCAGGTTGTGTTTTTTCGTATCTTAAATGCTACAAAGTATCACAAGCTGGTAAGAACAGCTACATAGAAAAACAGTAAAGGGAATGAATATGATAAAAAGTGAACAGAGTGTAGATGTTAGAAAAATAGTTTTATTTGTAATTGTCACTAACCATGTCAATCAAAACACATTTATCTTGAACGATTTGAGCACTAATGTCAGAGGACTAGTTACACTAGTCATCATGAGACGTGTTTGAATGTTGTTATCTGTGTTGTATAGTGTTATAATATGAATACGATAGACATCTGAAATATTATGCGTAATGGCTCAGTAAATATAATGTTGTTTCATGGTTAGAATGTAAGAATTGGGAAAATATCATGGTTAGAATGTATAGAATAGATAACTTATCAAAGTTATCAATAAAAAAAACACTTAATGATTACATTTTTAAACAACCAGTATAATAACAACTGGATTGAAAGATAGTGTCTGTGAAGGTAATCTCCGTTTTTGGCAATGCATATTTACAACAGAAGAAACGGATTAATTTAAGATTTTGTTTTATTATTGAATGAAAATAAGTAGCAGTATAGCAGAGTATTCAAACTCTTTAGAACATGTTTCAGTTAATGTTTCATCAACTCTTTTAATGATTGAAGGGGTGTTGCTTATTTTAAAATCAGACGAGACCTAACGGAGATGCATGTATGCTGTACACACAAAACAGTCATACTAAGAAAAACAATGCCCTTTATACTATTTTTCTAATTAATATTAATTATTGAAAACATGCAAATTATGTATAAAAACTAACGGGATGCCATGAGCTTTCAAAAAATCAAGATTGCCATGTTTCCCTGCAATAACGTTTCACATCACTCACTAATCAGTGACGATACTGATTTGCAACCCGCTATATTCGTAAATGTGTTTAGCACAAGAATCAGACTCAGACTCAAAATCTCATTTTTTTTGCAAAATCTATCAGCACAAACGTATGGGTAAGAATTGTAATTTTCAGACATTTACCTTTAAAATTACTCGTTTCTGTAAGTAAATATAGTAATTTGCTTGTAAAATTGATTTATTTGGGAATTAACAAAATTGAGGTTTCGAGTCGATTTTTGTGCTCAAAAGTTTGATGAATATTAGGACAGATTTAAAGATTGTATCCCTGAAATTTACATCTAATTATTGTAAGTAAATTACCGATAAATTAACGGTAAACCAATTCGACTACGTCCCTGTTATTTACTCGCAAATCTTACGAAAGCACAGTTAGTTTATGAACTAATACACCCCTAGTAGCTTTCTGAGTCTGGGATAAATACAGCCGGAGTCTGAAGGCTCCGGCAATGGCAATATATTCGAATTCTGGTGTTTTAGTGATTACTTTTAGCATTCTATGGTCGCGCTTTGTTTGGCATGTTATCGTAATATAACTTAGTGGTGGCTTTGGTGCCATGTTTCGTTGTGTTATTTGTATCGTCGCCGCATTATTTTGGGTCACTACTTCTTTGTCTTATTCTCTCTGCCTCCAACCGCCCCCCTCACCACCCCACCATACACACACACACACACACACACACACACAGAGTTTTAGCGTATATATATTTATTGTCGTATCGGGTACTACAGAAAGGCATCCGGGGTACATTTGTACATTTATGTATACAGAAGCGTACCCGTAAATCTTCGATTATACATAAAGGCCCCCAGTCATACAGAAGCGTAACTTGAAATACGAGATCTCGTTGGCGGAATTGAAGCAATTTAGAACTTGATAAACATAAATATAACAATAGATTTCATTATTAATTAGTCGTTATTGTTCTTTAAGCTTTAAACATATATTTATTAATGAAATAGTGTTGTTTAATTTTGTCGTAAAATGTTAGCAACACCGCACGCAAACGATAAAACAACAACCTACACACGAACAATAAATAAATAAATAGTCACAACATATAGATCTCTCTTTTGAGCATCTAGAAGGTCTCCATATTGGTTACTTCATAACAGCGTGGAGGAAATTAGATTCCAGCAAAATCCCGCCAGAAGGAATTTGCATTCAAAATCAGTTATCATCAAACGTTTGTAATATCATTTAGCCGATAGCTTATTGATTACCAGGAGTAATTGATAGACATACACTATTCTGGAGATTTTGGCTGAACATCTGCGAGTTGCCTATTGAGAATGAAAATGTTCCAGGCTGACGTAGTTTTATCCATTAGAATAAGATTTATTTAGAGATTACATCCGATAGGGTTACATTTATTTATTTTTATTTCAAATTTCATATCATTTCACATGAGAAGTGGAACCAAAACTAGTAGCAACATGCAGTAAAAAGTATTAACACAACTCTACTGTAATTATCTATATAGATACATCTTAAGAGATCCCAAATGTCGAAAGTTGCCGTATTGAGTTCAAATTATTTCCCTTTAATATATTTACTGAACTCACAGTATCCCCAAGATTCGACACTTTCCATTGTCACTGTCTTAGTAAAGTTGTGTGTGGTTGAATGCTTAAATGTGGCCCACTCATATGAGCTATAATTGTATGTATATATGCGTCTTTATGTTAATTTGACTCCAGACGAGTGGGTTATGATGTAGAGATACAGTTCATCATCGTGTGTTGCAACTATCCTTTTTAGGAAGTGAATGCATACGGTTGATTTCTGCGTATCTCGTCATAGCTAGGCGCCCTGCCGTAGTTCGTCCGAAGGTTGTCTGTCCTTCGTATTTCACAAATATTTCTCCCTATGTATAATTCTGCTTTTTGAACGTGAATCTCTTACGAGATCCAAAATTTCGAAAGTTGCCGTAGTGAGTTCAAATTGTATCTCCCTTTAATATATTTACTGAATTCACAGTATACCCAAGATCCGGCACCTTTCATTGGCACTGTCTCAATATACGAGTAGTTGTGTGTGGATGAATGCTTAAATGTGGCCCACTCATATGAGCTATACTTGTATGTATGTATGCGTCTATATGTTAGTTGTGCCTCGAGATGAGTGGCTATGATGTAGAGATACAGTTCATATGCGTGTGTTGCAGCTATCCTTTTTAGGAAGTGAATGCATAGGGTTGATTTCTGTGTATCTCTTCATAGCTAGGCGCCCTGCCGTAGTTCGTCCGAAGGTTGTCTGTCCTTGGTAGTTCATAAATATTTCTCCCTATATATAATTCTGCTTTGTGAACGTGAATCTCTTACGAGATCCCAAATTTCGAAAGTTGCCGTAGTGAGTTCAAATTATCTTCCTTTAATATATTTACTGAATTCACAGTATCCCCAACATCCGGCACCTTTCATTGTCACTGTCTCAATATAGTTGTGTGTGGCTGAATGCTTAAATGTGGCCCACTCATATGAGCTCTAATTGTATGTATATATGCGTCTATATGTTAATTGTGCCTCCAGACGAGTGCGTTATGATGTAGAGATACAGTTCATCGGCGTGTGTCGCAGCTTCCTTTTTAAGAAGTGACTGCATACGATTGATTTCTGTGTATCTCGTCATAGCTAGGCGCCCTGCCGTAGTTCGTACGAAGGTTGTCTGTCCTTGGTAGTTCACAAATATTTCTCCCTATATATATATATATATATATATATATATATATAAATAGATAGATATATATACTGAAAGGAAAAGAAACGCGACAGGGGAATTTCCGCTATATGTTGTATGTACAATATGCTTCTTTAAATCGAATGGTACATGGCTACGTAAGATCTTTTCTTTCGTTAAAACAAGATTAAAATAACACGTTACACAGCAATTAGTATTCCTGCAAAGTTTAATTTTGACAGAGTAAGCGTTTGTCTCAACCATGTGAGCAAACTTAGGATGCAACATTTTGCCAACTCTTTACGTAAAATACTGTCTGAACTATCCCATTTTTCAAAGAGAAACTTCAACATTTATGAATTTCTTGTTACAAAGTGTCTCTTCTCCAACTTTTCTTTTTGCAAAACATCTTGGGTTTTCCTTGGAATATATATGGAAGAGAAATGAAATAAAATGCGTATTTACATAAGGTTAACACAGCTATTGTTACGTTTTATTGGGATAGCAATATCAGAGGCAAATGATATGAAATTGTCCATGAGACATGTCATCGCTTTGGAGCGAAAACATGCGAGGCAGAGGTCTATAACTCTGAAGTCAAGGCTTTAACCGTGGGCGAATTCAGGCGGGGACGCTGCCGCCGCCACTCCACCCCAACCGACCACACCTAAAATGTTATGCAAATTAATGAGAAAAGGCTTTTTAGCGATGTTTCTTAAAAGTGTGAAGCTCAAACCCCTAAACAATGTCTGAATATTCATGTGAACAATCGTTTGTTCGTGTTTTTTCTTTTGGTTGTCGACTTCCTTTTAAAAAGTTGTGATCCCACTTCCATCTCAAATTACATGTTACTAGTCAGTCATAAACACAACTGAAAGTGCAAATAAATTGTAACCAACCAGTACAGTAAAGCAACACGTTTATACAGTTTATATAGGCAAAAGGGGCTGGCCTGAACTTGAAATCTAAAGGAGCCTCACCGGCGCAACCGAGTTGTGTCAGTGTGTTCGTGGGCAAGAAACCTTTCAGTATCATCGTCCATCCGATGTGGATGGGGAGGCTGTGGGAGACTGCAGACTGCCCGGGATAGATCCATTTTTCCAATTGTTATTGACCGAGCACGTTAAAGAACCATTCATTAGTAAGAGTAGGGCTCAGGTTCCTGGATTCCTATTTACCCTTCCCCTCTCTCTGGGGCGCCTGTAAATAACCTTTAATACTGTGTTGATTAGTCTTTAAAACATATTCATTCATTCTATAGGCAAATACATGGATTTCATATCAGTCGGTTATTAAATATTTACCATGTACTGATTTTTCTTTTATATCTATTTCTGCAATGCTATCTTATTTAAGGGGACACATGACAATCCTGATGTGTTTAAAAGTTGTGGATTTCCGTTTGTTTCTCTATATAACTTGCATTTTTGTAATCATTAATAGTAATTATTAAAATAGTTCAAAACACATTGTTTTACATAATACTAACTTTATATTATATTGCGCAGATAATATATTTACTTTAAACATGTTTGTTTTATTTTCTTCTATACTGGCTGTATACCAGATATCGTCATTTTTATGTTGACTCTTTAATATATCTAAATCAAAACAAGTCATCTCAAAAATGTTTTTCCCGGTAGAGAAGCTTACCCCTTTGCCGTAAATATTCTGTGTTTACATTGTTCCTATTCTCAGTAATAAGTGTCACGTGACCGTTACTAAATATAAACTGAATTGAGCTGAATGTAGTAGTTATCGTCATGTTCAGTTTAATACCGAATAATCCATGTTTGGGATGATGAAAACGTGTGTATGTTATTAATTAAAACATAAATATACCATAGCATATGAATACACAAAACAAATATCTAGAAACAATTTATATCTACAATTTAAAATGTTTTTTCAGCGGTATCGGATGTAATTTACTTCACTTCGACATTCATAATTTAAAGGGACATAACTGTCAGCAGGTGGGGGCGTGGTGGGGAATATTTTCTTCTGTCTTCTAGTGGCAACCACACAATTTAGGTATATAAATTACGAATGGACGTTGATCGTGTTGATCCAGTGACGATGCGAGCTGCTGACGATGCGAGCTGCTTCAGATTGCATTTCTTTCTAAAGTGTCTTTTTCTAAAGTGTCTTTTTCGTATTGGGTGCAGCGCCGTCTCAAACAACAGAAGCATATTCAATTATTGGTCTCAAAAACGATAAGTTTATTTGGTTTAAAGCTTTACGATTGATTATTTTCAGTCTTAATATTTTTGAAACTGACGTAGCGATATTGGTAATATGTTCGTGCCATTTACCGTCATGACTAAGCGTTAAACCCAAGTGTTTATGGTGTTCAACAAAGTTAACTGGCATATTATTAAAACAGATCAACGAGGGCTGTTGCATATTTCTTTTTAGAGTAAATATAAAAGCTTCAGTTTTATTTCGATTAAAATCGATAGAAATGAGATATAGGGTATTTAGAAACCGCAATGGCATCGTAGGTCCGCACCGACAAACAGGAAACAATAGTTAATTATAAGCCATTTACTTCAAAAACTGACCAAATAAAACTGTTATTAACATCCGATATGTATAATGTACATAATATTATTGCATTGAGTAAGACAAAATTTGCAAAAGAGCATAAAACGGAGATTTATTAAACATGCAAATAAAAGAAGATTGGTCTAGTTATATCTTATCGTTAGGACTAGTCTAGTTAATTAATGAAATCACGCGAATATCGTCTTCTCCAAGAACACTTATAGATCACATTTAAAATTGTGTGGCTTATTTTGTTATCACCAACTACTTTATTTGGATTTAATTATATCTAAAATTTCGGTATCGTTAATTTGCATATTTGTAAAAGAATTTTGTATTTTAAGAGTATATTCTGGAAGTTGGACATCATCTTCATTATCATTTTTTGAAGAAATAGCAACAAAATAGCAACAAAATAGTTGTTTAAACAATTAGCTCTATCGGTATCACTGAAATATTTCAGACAGGTAGAATAACGAAGACAATCTCAAAATCTCAAATTTCTCAGCTTTAAATCAACATCCTACAGGAATAATAAGTCGACGTGCTAATTGAAATGCTTAATAATAAACGATCTTGACTGACATGTGTCCCATTAAATATAAAAACAGAATAACTTAGCCTGACTATAATCTTAGAAATATAATCACACGCCTTGTCACATGTTGCAAATTTGCGTGCGCAAGATTTAGATCACCGACATGCATTACATTCCTATTTAATAGAAAGGATAGAGAGAAGAAGAGGTATTGTAGAATGTGAGAAGAAGAAATATTGTCCTTTGTCTTGACTAATCTCATCTAATGCAAGCTTGCGATTTATATTCTTGTTTGACTCCACCTTCTAAACTTGCTAAATTAAAAATATATTCAGAGCTTTAATTATTAAAATATTATTTAAAAAAAAAAAAGGGATCATTAAAATGAATGAATGAAATGTATGCTGCTTATAATGCATATGTTGACGATGATGCAACGCCTTATTTATAGAAAACAATTGCTCCAACTATTGCTCGAAGCTCATTACGTGGTCTGAGTATTAACTGTCATACCCCATCCAACCCCTTTCAAGAAGCGAAAACGGGGTTGGTTGGGGTATGAAATAAAACCTAAATTTCAGCTTAAACAGTTTGCGTATTGTAAAATTAAAACATTTAATATGTAATTCTAAACAGGTTATCACATTTTTTCAGTAAAAATATTTTTAAACGTGTTTTATTGTCGAAATATCCGTTATAAAATCCTGCTAATATAAGCTTTCCCATAGTTAATGGAATTAAGGCGCGACCACGTAATGTATTTCTCAAATGTTGCTTCATTTCTTTTTTCAAGTCAAGAAAATAAATATCCTTGGATATATATTTGTAAAAAAAACATGAATGTAGCAAAGGATCTTGGATGTATTAGTAGTTAGTAGTTGTTTATGTTAAGGTTTATGTCCTGTGTTGCGTAATCGTATTGATATTTCATTATCGCTCATATCTTATGTTAGGGAAGAGATTGGAACGAAATTTGCATTTGCGGTCAGTTGGGTCAATGCCAAAGTGCTGTTAATAGTACTGTAATAGTATCTCAAATCGAAAATCTGGTTTTCAGGTTATTTTCACGTTCTTTTATTTCTTTGACGTACAATGTTGTGGGCTATTGAGTTAGTAAAGTGATACAGGCCCTGATGGGCCTCTTGTTTTATTTTGCAAAGCGAATGGAATAGAATCGAATAGAATATAAACGAATAGGGCTTAATGACATCCGTGTGATGTGTGCAAATTTTGGAATGTTACTTATATTTGACCATATTGACCAGTTATATTCACTTTTTTATCGAAAAACAAAGAAAACACAATAGCACATTTCTGACCACTTTTCTGTCAATAACTTAGGTATGTGTACACGGTTAAAGTTTTTTGTTTTTGTTTTAAAGAGACAGCCAGTAATCTTGATTTGTTAAAAAATATTGCAATTTCCCACGAAAGACCGGTGATGAATGCACACTTCATACTTAGAGGTCAGACTTCCAACTTCAGACTTCCAACTTTAGACTTGAGACTTTAGACTGCAACCTTCAGATTGTATACTTCAGACTTAAGAGTTCACACATCAGACTTTAAATTAACACATGAAAATAAGTACAACTCGAATAGGTTATAGTTGTCCTCAACTGTATTTTTTTTCAAATTCACGATTGCTATCTACGCGCGTTTAGAAGAGTAAACTGGTGTGCGCAGGATTTAGGGGGTGGGGGCATCCGGCTTTAATCTGAGAAGTTATGGACATTGTGGCGAACATTCGTGTTATCGTCTACGTCCATGCGTCCGTAATGGTATATTCAGTAAACTAAACTTTCAAAGAGCATATAGCTAGACAAGGTCGAAGGGATGTTTTAGGTTGTAAGCCCTCCAATAGTTTAAGTTCAGCGTCGTAGATGCGAGTGTGCTGAAGGGGTGTTGTATGCCCCATCCTCTCTCTGCTAAAGGGGTGTTGTATGCCCCTCTCTCTCTCTCTCTCTCTCTCTCATAACCATGTATAACTATGTAAGCATCTTTTTTTCAAAACAAAAACAAGTACAAATAGCAGCATTTTCTGTTATTTTTTTCACCCTACCGCACCTACCCCCTATGTAGAAAAATGGATACCAACGAATTAAAAAACAAAGCTTTATTAAGCTTACTATAAATACATAGACAACTCCTCAGATCTAAGCATTTTCAGTATATTATCTTTCAAAATTTACTTGCGTGGGGACCCCCAAACATCCCTTAGCACCCGCCATTCCGCACACCCGCAAACACACACAAGAAGTAAAAAGTAAGGCATCCACTGTATTGTATTAACGTATTGTATTAACGTATTTTACAGTATATCCGTACCCCAATATCCCGTTAGAACAGCAATCTTTGCAAATATTAGACCTACATGCAAGTACAATAATACAATACAGGAAAAATCAAAATGCGCGTGGATATTAATCATGCATTTGAAAAATACAGTTGACGACAACGATAACTTATTCGTGTTGTGATTATTTCAAAGTAAGTATGCACTCTGAAATTTGAAGACTGAAGTCTGAACTCTGAACTCTGAAGTCTGAAGTTTGAAGTCTGAACTCTGAAAGTCTGAACTCCGAAGTCTCAAATCACCAACGGTCTTTCGTAGTTTCCTGTTAGTGTTTCTACAAACTTGCATTGTTCTATCCAGTCTGTTCCACAATATTAGACAAGTTACTCAGCTAATGTCATGCTACAGGTCTCTGATGCACTGTTAGTCCCCATCAGGTACTGACCATTACAAATTACAATTGGCCAATAAAGATACATAGACTGAAAAATGAAAAATAAACGCATATTAAAAAAATCCCTATACTACACTATTATACACACCTAATTCCACGGAATATTCCAGATATATCTCAACGTGTTTTGTACAAAACGAGGCTACAACTAATTACAAAAAGGATAACTCTGTCATGTAGTAGACATGTTTAATCAAAGTATGCTTTGTTACTGTTACGCGAAATTCATAAATGTTAATGTTTTGCTTGAAATTCAGTATTGTGTTTTATGTTAAGATATTGCAACGTTTAAAGCCTAAGTTTTCTCACATGCTTGTCGATAATGAAACTTTAAAGGGGTATGTGTGTGTTCATGCAGTTTCAACCTTCTTTTCGAAAGGACAGTCCTAATGTCGCCCTGTACCATTCAATTAGCAGTAGCATATTAAACACACTATATATAGCGGAAATATGCGTTTCTTTTTATTTTCAGTATATTAAGGCAGAGGGCTTGATTTTGCATTATCTGGGAGGGTGTGTGGGTCCCTATACATCATTCGCATCTACGACGTTTAACTTAAAATGTATTTGTGTGCGTACGACCCTTCTCTATATGCTCGTTCGGACGCATGGACGTAGACGATAACATTAATCAGGAGATTCCACATGTTCCCAACTTCTCATATTAAGGGTGTCGCCGGGTGCGCCCCACCCCCACAGCTACCCTACTCCTCCCCGCCCCCTTCCCATCACCGATCTTAATCTGCTAATATCCACATATTCTTCCAAATGCACTCTGAAATTTGAAGTCTGAAGTCTGAAGTCTGAACTCTGAAGTCTGAAGTTTGAAGTCTGAAGTTTGAAATCGGAACTCTGGTCTGAACTCCAAAGTCTCAAATCACCACCGGTCTTTCGTTGTTTCCTGTTAATGTTTCTACAAACTTGCATATGTTCTATCCAGTCTGTTCCACAACACTAGACATCTTACTACATGCAGCAAAGTGGGTCTCACAGAAATGCCAGCTGTTTCACATTAGCACTGACCACTTTTCATTGTAGTCAATTTGTTAGGAGATACTTAAAATGCTAATACTTGGGTAGATTAAAAATGCCACCATTGGGTATGATTGCCATAGAGTCAATTAATTACCATTTTGTAATGTAACATTCACCTTCTTTAAGAGCTTGCGTAACATATGTTTCAATGAGTTAATATGTAATCATGGTAATCAATAATTACAAAGTAGTTAACAAAAGATAAAAGAAACAAAATGAAAAATACTGATGTTACAGGAACATTTTGCTAGAAAACAGCATTTAAGATTGGTGAAAATAAATGCCTACCTGAAAATATTCTTCTTGGACTTATTTTGAAAGACACGCCAAACGCGGTAATAACCGAAACACGTTAAACATGCTAACAAACAATTTTTTTCAAAGATATTTTACACCTTTGAAAGAAGTTCTAGAAGTTTTTCAAAATCAAAAAGAAAAATAGGCCAAAAAGAAAAACAGGAAAGAACAAAAAACAACAACATAATTTTGACTTTTAAAACATATTAAATCATGTTTAGTAATAGATTAATATACAAAAATAACGTTTTGGCGTTATTTTGAACGAACACTGTAATAACATAAACAAGTTGTTTCAAAGAAACTTAATAACGGCATACCCTTGGTCAGACGAGATAAAATGAAATAAAAGCAATATATCACTATATGCTCGAATATATTAGAAAATATAGCAAAACACGTTTCAAAATGTCTGAAAAAAAACCCCGGTTTAAACCCCCCCCCCCCCCTCCCCCAGTGGCATACTTTGCCACTGACCATTCCAAGGCGGTAGCCCTATTGTCAACCCTTTTGTGTTTGTGATGTCGTTTACTTTTATTATTACTTTTGCCTTCTTGTTTGTCTGTTTCCATGTTTGTTTCTGTGTTTTGTGGTTGACTGTCCTCCTTGAATGCTACTTTCCCTGTCCGATCTTTTTATATTTCTTTTGCACTTTTAATGACGTTAAGTATACATAATATATAGTCCAACGCCACGTCAAGGTGCGCTTTACGAGGGGTCCGGGGAACATACCATTTACAAGTATGGTGTGTTCGGTTATGTACATGTGAATTGGCTGAATAAATAAATTGTACAAATGGTTACCGCATGTCACAATTGGAGGAAAACACTCTTGGAGTTGTCAGTGACCGAGACGTTACGGTAGTATGGATGATTTATATTTCATTTTATTCTTTGTTGTAAAATAATGACAATGTAAAGTGTTGTTCTGAAGTAAATATCTGCCTGTGAATACGTAGATAGTTGTTTAGTAGAATATTGGCTTTATGTTTAGCATGTTTACGAAAGTTACGATATATTAGCGCATTATTGGCTGATATATTGTGGCATGCAACACATTCTGTATTCACCTCGTAAAGGTCTAGTGAGGTCGAGGCAACCCCTACCTAAAACCTAATAATCATTTCAATATTTTACAATAAGTCGTAATGTCCCATTTTTTTAAATAGCAAATTGTATGTTAACATATATTTCAAATGTTCATTGGGGAAAATCAGTGTAACTATACATATTTTAAAATTTTCATAATAACAGTCCAGAATATCACTCAAACATAAACATTAATGTATCCTATTAAATTTATAGTACTGGACAGGAAAATATACTATTATATGTATGTCCATGTACATATGCAAAACTGTAATAATTTTCTGAGTACAACATTATTTCTGAGTTCAAAGGATTTATAAGCATACAATGCTAACATTTTAATATCACGATTATTGTCTGTTTTAAACAATTCTGTGGTTTTGTGCAGATTACTGTGATTCAGAAAATATGTTTTAAAATATTTTTCAATGTCTTGATATAACGTGCATTCAAATAAGAAAGGGAATTCTAGTCTCTCTTATTGTTTTAGTTGGTTTAGGCAAACGCCCTGCTTCACTTTCAAGACGATATGATGAGACCTTTAATTTTGTTAAAGCTATTTTAAACTTTCGTACATTTACAGTATTTAAATAAGGTTGAAATTTAAAATCTGAAATGGTTCGATAAAATATTGCTCTGCTCGAGGAATGTAAACGTTCATTCCAGTTTTGCATAAAAGTATCATTTAAACGTTGCTTCAGCACTTGACGAAAACAGTTTGTATCACCAACTTCCTGTGCATACCATACCTTATTAAAATGAGTTATAGGGTCCTATAGAAACCACAGCGTCCGAGCGCAATGGCGTCGTAGGACCACACTGTACTGCAAACAAGGACTTGACAATACAATGAAAGAGACAAAAAACAACAGAAAGGGTGGTGAAGACAGGGTTACCGACTTGGAACGGTCAGTAGGCAATAAGTCCTACTTGTTAGCTTGAATCAATTGTATATGCGCACAATCCTCGCTATTATCCTGTCTTCAGCGCCAAATAGACAAAAAAGTGTAAACAAAACTACATCCCATCAAAAAGAATTTTCTAACAATAAAGTCCACATCCAGAGAAACTAACTAAAGAAACACATACCAAAACATAATAAACATCTCAGAATGTAAACCCAAGTTGAAACAATTAGTTTCTTATAAGAGCAACGCAATTTGTTTTATGAATTGCGTTGCAAATTTAAATCATTTAACATCATATTATAAACAATACAATTATACTTTCTGTCATTTGACATGTTTGACAGTAAAATCTTTAACCAATATATGATAGCAAAAAAAACACGGCGTGTCCTGTAGTTAACTCGACCTAGTTCCCCATAAATAAAGTCATTTTGAGTTGATCGCTTAACACAAAGAAGGCATTTGCAAAACTGTAGGTGTATTCTTTCTATCTGATGTTTGTCTATGATCTTTCTTGTCGTGCCCTTAATGGTTTATTCTCTTGTTGCTCTGGCTTCTGCCAAGTCATTGAGTACCTTCATTGTGGCTTTCTAGGCTATTGTTGTTTTGTATTATACTTACACGAGCATATTTGTGTTTTACTTATATTGCCTATTGATGCTGCCTTGTTGGTTAGAGATTAGATCATGGCGGGGATTTCTTTATTTACACTGTCCTGTTTTAATGGGATAACAGTAAGGTAAGTGTGAGGTTTGGTGCACCCTAGAACCGGTTTAAACCCCCAGTGGCCTACTTTGCCACTGACAGTTCCAAGGCGGTAGCCCTATTGTCAACCCTTTTGTGTTTGTGATGTCGTTTGCATTTAATATTACTTTTGCCTTCTTGTTTGTCTGTTTGCGTGTTTGTTTCTGTGTTTTGTGGTTGAGTGTCCTCTTTGAATGCTACTTTCCCTGTCCGATCTTTTTATATTTCTTCATTTCTTGCATGTATGACACTCCAGACTTCGTTTCCATAATATAATATTCCAGTTATTAATTTATCAAATATTCCAGTTATGATTTTAAACTTAGATAAAAAACTTTTCTTGAATATTGCTTTTTGCGCTTGACCTGATAGTGTGATTTGCGCCTCGCTGAAGGATTCATCTGTAGTAAACACAATTCTGAGGTCTGACAATTTATTTACAATTTCTAAACTCAATCCATTGAAATAGAATTCTAAATTGCTTGGCAAAATGCCGCCTTTCGAAAGACCATTATTGTTGTTTTGCTTTTGTTTATCTTTAATTTCCACCTATTACAATAGCGACTTAAAATTTCTAAAGATTACTGCATAATTATGTCGGGTGATTTTGCAAATATAATAATGTCATCGGCGTAAAGTAAAATTCAACATACCTATATCAATCTCTTTGGCACCTTTTAAGGAAAATTCACCCTCTAGGTCGTTTAAATACATAGCACTCAAAACTATCACGTAATTCATTGTCAGATTTAATTTTTGATCTAACATGTTCATGCATTGATTTTACAACATTTAAAATCTTTTCGCTAATACCCAATTTAATTAATTTATACCAAATAATATCTCTTACCACATATAGTCGAAAGCGTTTGAAAAATCTACAAATTAAAGCGCAATGCAATTTATTTTCGTTAATACGCATATGATTAATTAGTCCATGTAAAACAAATATATTATCAGTAGTACTCATATTAGCTCTAAATCCAGCATGAGCTTCAATATATATATAATATTCCCCTGCCCAACTGGTTAACCTGGTATTTAAAATGTGTGTAAACAGTTTTCCGAATGTACTAAGTAAAGTTATTCCTCTGAAATTGTTGACAACGTCTATTTTACCTTATTTATGTATAGGTATTATATAACCATCACTCCATGTGTCCGAGAAGTACCCATTATCCATTATTTCATTAAACAAGTGTTCTAAATAAGAAACAAGTGAATTCATTTAATACCATGTCAGGGACTCCATATCGACATTGACCTAGTTGTTTAACGTTTGTCCTAATTTAGGATTGAGTAATAGGAACAATAAGTTCGTCAGACATGATTTGTATTTCGGAGTTAAAATATCGATCATTAAAATAAATTATGTCTGCTTTACAAAATGGGTCGCAAGTATTATTTATTGCTTTGAAATACACTTAATACTTGTAAGTCGATATTTTTTTTTTGGCTTATTTAAAGAAACATAATCTTTCAACAATTTCCAATAATGTTTAACATTTTTACATATATTTACGTTAGTGATAATTCCAGTTGTACTATATACATGTAAATAGAATTCGCGATTCAGCTTGTAAGTTTGTTTGCTGTGGAGGTTTCTTTCTATCATTACTACATTGATATGGAGTGTGTATTGTTATTTGCAGATTGTGCAGTATCAATCTCTCTTAGGTTGCTCATTAAATAGTCCGTTTTAGTATCAGATGTCGCTGTACAATTATAACCTAATATAATATTAGCCGAATGTAAATTAATTAATTCATTCATTCATTCAGAATTACTTCATTCATTCATTCATTCAGTGTTACATCTAGGATTGTAAGATGTCATTGTTGCTAATTTACAGTCTCTCATTGTATTACACGCTTTGTCAAAGTTTAGCATACTATTAAGTCGAAGAAGGTTTAGAATTCGGGTGTATTCATTCTGAATAATGATTGCATTGCGATCAGTTACTAGGTATGGTCATACCATCGTGATATTGTAAACTACACGTTGTGATACCATTGTAACACTGTGTATATATGTTGTAGACTTATAGACGCTTAGAGCGTTGTTTTTGAAAGCGTGGTCTACGAGGTCGTAAGAGGGAAACGCCGTCATAGGACACGGGAACCACAGATTCGCGCGAAGTATTAGTGCCGGACACAGTGAATTATACCTGAAGAGACTCAGATTCGGTATATCTTTAATTCATGACTTTTCTTTGATTAAAACCGAACATTCTGATTATATTAGATTGTGATTCAGTGATTCAGTTAACGTGTATTTAAATACATTAAACAGTTTGATATTTCTACTTTGTTATTGTTATTAAATTGTATATTTATGAGTTGCGACCACTTGTCCATATTGTTACAGCATTTTGTATCTACTGGTATCGAGAAAGTTGTATCTTGTGTTTTAATAGAACAAAACAACAAAATCACACAGATGCCATCAGCTTGATATCACTACCGTGGAAGCCAATACAAAGTGTGTGTGTGATGTGTTCATAAATACCTAAAAAGTTAAGAATTTAACATGTATAAATATCTTGTAGGTCTGAAAGTCAGTTGATTGCACTATGACGTGTAATCACAGAACGTTGTCTCTTTTCTAAACAAAAATCGAATTAATGAGATTGTTCTACTACAAAACCTACTGATTCCCTAATTCAAATAAGTATGCAGCTTCCACAGAACACAGTAATCACAATTGAGAGATATGTTTAGATTTGACAATTTATTATGACTGGAACTACCGACTATACGATGTTATTACCTGATCTCCTATATAAATGTTATATCGTCATTTCTTACTAATTCACTAAGGAAAAGACTGTTCCCGGTGAAAACGAACTGTTACCGGGCTTTGGTTTCGACTGTTTCACTCACGTGCTGGAATTTCCCCGATTACTATTTATAGAAGGAACCTAAAAAACTCGGCATTTTCCGCTGCAATTCGTGACGGGCGGAAAATGCCGAATTTTCCCACACATTGAACATTTCCGAACTGTCACGGAATTTGTCGGAAAATTTACAAGCGTCTAAGCGCTAAGTGATGCTGATTAATCAGCAGACGTAAACAAAGCTGATGGCTCGCTTTTAAGATATTTCGGAGGAAGATTTAAACATTCTTCTTGAAAATAGAGATTCATTGTCAACAAAAAATGTCATAAAGTCATCCGTCACTGTGTTAAAATCATACTGCACGGAAAAAGGTTTGGATATTCGACAAGAGAATCTTGATGGTTTGTTGAGCACGTTTTATCCATCGGCCAGGAAAGCAAATGGTGAATTGTACTCTAAAAAGTCAACGTTGTCAATCAGATATGGCCTGCAGAAACACTTCCAGAAGCTATTTTCAATTGATATTGTGAATGACCAGGAATTTGCCAATTCCAATAGGGTATTTCTTGCCATGCTTACAAAATTCAAACAAGAGGGCAAAGCCATTGTGAATCGCAAGGAACCTCTAACCAGGCAGGATTTGCAGAAACTTTATAATTACTTTGACTTAGATACACCCTCTGGGCTACAGAACAAAGTCTTTGTTGACTTCATGCTGTATTTTTGTAACCGCGGACGGGAAAATCTGAGGTCTATAAAAGTTACAGACTTCAATGTGGCTGAAAATGGACAGTACATCGAATTGCGTGATATGATGACGAAGAACCACAAAGGACAAGTGCAGGATAATCAGAGCCAAGGTGGACGCATTTATAAGACTGGAACTGCCTTGTGTCCATTTCGTTCCTTTGGGAGTTACATGTCGCACTTGAATCCCAAGCTTGATGCTTTCTTCCAACGTCCAAAGCTTGCAGCTGATGGTGATACTTGGTATGATGCAGTTCCATTGGGGAAAAATACCATTTATGAAAAAATGAAACATTTGTCTGCCAAGGCCAAACTTTCGCAGGTATACACCAATCTTTGTCTGCGGGCCACATCCATCACTTTGCTGGACAGATATGAAGCTCGACATGTCATGGCTATTTCTCGGCATAAGTCGGAAACAAGCATCCAAAGCTACGCTCGAACAAGCGAGGACCAAACAAAAAAAAGGCTCTTACGTTAGCTGAAGCTGTCACAGGTAGATAATTTTCATTTTTCTAAAAATGATTGTTTTGTTTTCCTTACTTTGAATGAAACTACATTGTCAAAAACAAATCAAGTAAAAATCAATGACCAGATGTAATTTTATTTGTACTTTTATGTTGATGCATGTAACAATTTTATTTAAACAATGAATAATGACTTTAATTGCATCGTCTATAACATACGCATATAAAGTATATTAGATGTACATGTACTAATGATGTAGGCATTTATTTGCACAGTATTCTTAATTCATTGATTTTTTTAATTCTGTTATTTTTTTATTTCTCATTAAAAAGGACACACTGTTCAGCGTGACCCTATGTTAGCTGTGTCCGTGCCTGCTCAGCGTGACCCGATGTTAGCTGTGTCCGTGTCTGCTCAGCGTGACCTGATGTTAGCTGTGCCTGTGTTATCCTGTTAGTCTTTATATCTGCCTAGTGTGTGCTTCCAAAGGATTATCCCTTTCAGAATGTATTTATATATATACATAAAAGAAGACCAGCAGATATTTTTTATGAATTGAATAGCCCAATTCTGTGCAAAAGAAGTGCAATTTGTGGCAGATATGTATTTAAATTCGTAAAATAATAATATTATTACTATTATTCATGTGATAACTGTATATTATTATTCATTGAAGTAATACCACATTGTTTAATAGCTCTCACTCTGAGATGTGAATCTTAGTTTTGGAATGTTATTGTCATACTCATCCATAATTACAGGAAAACTACTTGATGAGTGCCATTCAGACTGCCACAGAACAGGATGTCCAGACTATACCTTCTGCTGGCTCGGGCAACTCGGTGGCTTCTCCGTTCCCCATCGAAACTTACACACACAGTGCTCGGAGGGAGCTTGTGCAACAACACACACAGTCGAGCTACAGGGCCCCGGTGTACTGTTTCAATAACTGCACTGTGACAATCAACCACAAATGAACGTTCTTCAGTGGGCGGTTTTGATTGGTTATCAGCTAATCATAATATATATGAAAATATTTAGTGACATATTTTATCTGACATCATAAAACTCACACCTTTGATGGAAGATGAAATCTACAGTTTACAGTTCAGTTTTACACATGTACAGAGGCCAAGAATTAAAAGCATTAAGTGTTAAAGTGTGTTTTGGTGTCTTCCAATCACTTGCTTTTTTCACCATAGGTTCCCATTATAAAACAAATTTTCATTTTCACTGTTTCGTACAGTAACATTAATCAGGTAATAAAACAGTTATCACATGTGTATCGGCCTCTGGACACAGTTCACACTGCCATCCCCTCCACCTCGGGAAAACAGTTTTGACTGTTCCCCAAACACACATGTGATAACTGGATATTGTTGTAAAGCAAATAAATACTGAAAGGGTATTCCCTTGGAAGCAAACAACACAAACAAGAGAGAAAAGTAGCAGACTCGAAAGACTTACTTTGTAAACGTGTGTTTGCAAAATAAATATATATAACACTGGCGAGAGAACTGGACATTAATATTTACTTTAATATTTGATATATATAAGCTAATTACATTTGAACCTTTTCCAGATTGGAGAGCACATAATTCAACGTTGATTTCTCGAATAATGCAGTATCTTCCCGTGATGATCACAAGAACGTTAATAAAGCATCTAACCCACGATGCAGTTAGTTTGATTACTTGTACACATCTGTTGCATAGGTTTGATTATTCCTTTATTATCATTTTTAAAATATTGATAACGGGTCAGAATGGTAGCAATGCGATCAATCAGGAATTATTCAATTATATATGGTAGACATATAGCTATTTGGTTAAACAAACAATACACATCACTATAAGCATTATAAAAGTTCTGCAATTTTAACTTAGGGTTCAAACTGAGTGTAAATCCGTGAAATAAAGCACTTCAGAAGGAAATATGTTTAAGCATACTAAATATATAGCGCATGACCCTGTAAAACATTCATCAATAGAGGATCTTACTGATATTTACTGTTTGGCTTTCTAGGCGTTTAACAGTCAAACACATATGATCATATGCGTGTTGTCTGCTTTACGCAGGCTTCATAACCGCTGCTCCCTACTAAATTCCATTATGTTTATTTCGCTCTTCGGGGCATTGAATTGTATTAGATACTGGGACCATACGCCGTACGGCATGGGTAAGCAGTATACTCCATGTCCACCGCCATATGCATGCCATCTTCGGTATGGTTAAAATGTTGTACTATTGATTTTATGAATATTGAGTTCGGCTCAGCCCGGGGCTAGAGGGCGTGAGCGGTAGCTAGCATATTTCACTACCGCTCATGAACAGTCTCAATCAAACCGAGACTGCAATATTTCGTATGTGTCGTGCTCGGCCGTTCCCAAAGGTCCATTATCATACTCTCTTTTATATTTGTATTGCCTCTTAATGCTGCCTAGATTGTTAGATAATGTAGCCCGTTCTGGATTTCTTTATTGGCACGGTCCCTGTTTATTAGGGTGACACTATGGTACGATTGAGATTTGGTGCAAATGTTGAACTCGGTTTAAACCCCCAGAGGCAACTTTGCCACTGACCGTTCCAAGGCGGTATCCCTGTTGTCAACGCTTGTCATGTTTGTGGTGTCACACACTTTGCTTCTTTCACTTGTATGTCTGTTGTTTTTTGCATGTCTGTTTTTGTTTGATTCTGTTTAGTTAATGTCAAATTTCCGGATGTGTTTAGGGGCTTCATTTTGCGTAACAGATGAGTATATTACGGAATGTACGGTTGTTTTATAAACTTTATATTGCAGAATAATTGGTTATATTTGTCACTTCATACTGTGCATTATCTAGCAATTTAGTGTTAATTACATCTTACTGCGGACATAAATATATGATTTATTGTGGAACAGATTGTGATATAGCATTGGGGACGTCATATTGCGGAACATATAATTATATCATGAACTACTATTTACGGAATAAATGGTTTAAATACTAATATTAAAATATGTGATAATAGAGAGTATTACAGTTTTGATATCGGTTGTTATCTCCACCTAGTCCAGATGTTCCCCAAGAATCGTTGTCTTCTGTATATGTTTCTCAACTGATTTGCTTTGGTAGGGTCTGTACACGAATTGAGGAATTCGTAACCGCTGTATAACTAAAAGTGGATATAAAAGTCGAATAGAAAATGCAGTATTCAAGGACCACAGTCAACCACAAACACGCATAGAAACAAACAACTACTCCAAAGACTAATACGATATCAATACATCACAAACATAACAGGGTAGATAATAGGGCTACCGTCTTGGAACGGTCAGTGGCAGAAAAGGTAGCAGTGGGTTTAAATCAGGTTCTAGGGTGCACCAAACATCACTCGTACTCTATTGTCATCCCAATAAAACGGGACAGTATAAACAAGATATCCCCGCTAGGTTCTATTCTATAACAAACAAAGCAGCATTAATAGGCAATATAAGTAAAACATATAAATGTTCATGTATATATAATTATTAGAACGTAACAAAGCGAGTGTTCAATGACTTCAAGCGACACGAGAACAAACAGTTAAGCGTACGACAAGACACGATTTAAAATAAATATTAAACGCTACCGTCCTATGTGGATTTAGGTAGACGTCAGCATAGGTTCCACACTCTGTCCGGTCATCGCACAGTCAAAGTGGAAAGCATAGTGGCGAATTATAAATGGGTCTACCACTAAACATGCAGTGCACTGCAAAATGATATGGTCATATTCTCTTTCGATAAACTTTTAAACACGATTTCTCTAATCAGTCAGGTATACCGTTACAATGAATATCATAGAAACTTTGCAAAATGGCAGATCATTCTTGAAATATAAAATTAATTTCGGAACTGCTCTGCGATAAGGACAACGACACAACCTGACTTAAAGGTGTACCACTATGCTTTCTTCATTCTTTGTGCGATGACAGATTGTGGACCCTATGATGACGTCTACCTACACCACGAAACGTCCGGTCTTGATCTGCCCGTTACATGGTTGTACTCTACTGTTGCTCTGACTTCTGTAAGGTAAGGTAGTCTGTGTGACATTTTGAGTCATTACTTTTAAATTCAAATAAACAAGATCATCTTTGTGTTTTTACTTTTATCGCCAATTAATACTACCTAGTTAGATAAAGGATATGGCCTGGCAAGGATTTCGCTTATTTACTTTGAGAAGTTTAATGCCAGGGTAAGAGTGCGATTTCCTGCACCCTGGAACATTGTGTAAACCACCAGCGTCATTTTCGCCACTGACCGCTTCACGTCAATACCCCTTTCGCCCAGTGGCGTCGTGTAAATTGCTGCAACATGACTCTTTGTTCATGTTATCGTTTTAATGTCTGTTTATGTTTGAATGTGTTCTGCGAACTTTACACTTCATTTTGTTGTATAGAAATATATACTCACAAATGAAAATAAGTATACAAGTCGAACAGGAAATGCAGCTTACACACAAAACAGTAAACCAACAACACGCAAAAAGACAAACATTAATGGCAATGCTAATACAAAATAAAAGCATATGTCGTCGCAAACACAAACAGGGTTGATGATAGGGCTACCTTCTTGGAACAGTCAGTGGCAAAAAAGGCCGCTGTGTGTTTAAACCAGATTATAGGGTGCAACAAACCACGCACTAGAAAACAAATCATTTTAACCTTTAGATTTTTAAGTGCATATATCGATTTAGGGCATTACACATTGGAGTTATGAAATGCAAGTGCATTTTTAGTTTTCTTCAACACAAATAAATAATTTTCTCTAAAACAGTCATTGCATAATACTGTCAGACATCAAACAAGTGGGAGGCCTGTAAAACAAAATGGAATTTATTCCGAGACTAATTAATGCAGCTTGACATTGAGTGGAACAGTTTCCTAGTTTACGATTATCCATAGTAAACAACATTAAATGCCAAGGTAAACAATTGTGTAACTGCTGGTCATAAATGGCATGTGACACAAGTTAGGTTTCAAGATTCAATAGTATTACTTTAACAATAGAAAATATTGGTTCAGCAGTTTTATTACAAATGGTTTGCGAATAATCCAACAGCATAAACATATGGAGTTAATAGTGCGTTTTCATTGCCCGACAGGATATATTGTACAATGAGTTATATTGGTATTATCGCATGGTGCGGCGATTTTCCTTTTGCCTGAACGTCTTGTTATATGCCCGTAGCAGTCATAACTACGTCACAAAGTGTTTTCATATCTTGCATACCGCACAGTTTATAAATAAAGTGTTCCGTTATATCAAATATCAGAACTCGTTGTGACATAGATACTATAGTACACATACCAAACGATAACACAGTTATAGAATATCCAACTTGGTGTTACACGCATATATCATGAAAATATCTCGGCTTAAGCCTGTATACATGTCATGATATATGCTCGTAACACCTCGTTGGACATTCCATAACTAATATATAATAAACTAATGCGTTGCAGTTGCTATATTCGCGACGTGCTATATTATTTGTTGTCTAAAACCGAACATGAAACTGAATACATTCTTAAGCTAAATTTCGTCTTTATTTCTTCACAGTTAATTGTATAAACTTCAATTACCTACCTTAATTATTCGTAGCGAGCTATATATTTCAACAGTAATACTTAAATAAATAAATCAATGTTTATAGTTGTAACATTTCATATACATAAAAGGAAATATAAACAAATCGAACAGGAAAAAAAGCAGAACAGTCAACCGCAAACACATGGAGGCCTTATAACTGTCAGTGGCACAAAAATGCCGCTGTGGGGTTTAAACCAGATTCAACGGTGCACTAAACCTCACTCTTACCTTATTGACTTTCTAATAAACGGAACAGTGTTAATAAAGATATCCCTGCCAGGTTATAATCTCTAACAAACAACAATCAACAATTAAAAACACTATGCTAAAACAGTCTGTTAAATTGTTATTAATTACGATTTACTAATGTACAAGACTCAATAAAACCGACACTGCTACTTTTATCTCTTGTTTGTGTTTGTTGCTTCCGAGGGATCCACTTTGCAGTATATATTGACATTCACACTAGCGTTTGTTTAGTGCTGTGTGGCGGACGTAAAAAATCGCCCCGACTACAAATCAGTAGTGTTATTACTTACTGGTCCTTTGGGATCATCAAGCCCAATCTGTGTGGCTTTATAGTAGAATATCGCTTCTAGGAGTAGTGAGACGTGTTGCACTTTACATTTCCTATGATGAACATACTCAATAAATCCGAGTCTGCTACTTGTATCTCTTGGTTGTGTTTGTTGCTTCCAAGGGATCAACTTTGCAGTATGTAATGAATAAAAACACATTTTGTATGCTACATATTATCCAATTTTATTCAAATGTTACGTCTATATTTCTGATATGGAAGGATAAATAACAACTAGGACAAACCGCCATTCAAGATGGCCACTACTACTATACATATTCGAAACCTTAAACCAAACGTATTCTCCACAAATGCACCATATGTCTGGCAATTTATCTGATGAATTGATCGCTATGTACTCAACTATCAAGATTTGTACTCGACTATCAAGATTGTGGTTTTGTCTCACGATAATCAATACATATAGTATTGTTTAAGAATCATATCTCAGTCGGACTTTCAAAATGGTCACTGTTACAAAATATAGCCAAAACTTAGTGAACACGATGGAACCAGTTCACCATTCTTCATATTGTATGAAAATAAGTATAAATGTCGAACAGGAACTGCAGCATTCACACAACACAGTAAACCAAAAAACACGCAAAACGACAAATGAATCTCAATGTTAATAAGGAATAAAGTCATATGACGTCACAAACACACACACATGATGACAATAAGTCTACCGCCTTGCTCAGTGGCCAAAAAAGTCCGCTGGGAGTTTAAACCCTAGAGTGCATCTTATCAGAATATTTTCTCTCATTGATCAGTGTGCTAAATTATTTATTTTATTTTTTGACTTTTCGCAAAGTTTCACAGGGTGACTTTATACAAGTAGAGTGTTTACAGGCCCTGTTGTTTCTATTTTCTGTAAAGGACGCATTGCATGTTTAACTGCATGATTATTAAAGTGTGTTTCATAAAATAATAAATGTCATGCTTTGTTTGTATTCCTTTCCTTCACTTACTTTCCAATTTATATTGGTATGTTTGTCATTTGATCATCATAACTATATAATCTTGCAAAACTTGTGTTATTCCACCTGATTTGACCTACGATTAAACTTGTTTCTGTGATTTATATTGTATCTGTACTGGTTTTCATTTACACTGCCCCTTTTTATTGGGATTGCATTTGGATAAGTGTTAGGTTTGGTGCTCCCTAGATACCGTTTTAAATCCCCAGCAAGCTAACTTGTCACTGACCGTTCCAAGGCAGTAGGTTTGTTTAACCTTTTTATATGTATGATGTCAAATACTTCGCCTTTTTGTATCTGTGTGTGGTGTGTTTGTTTCTTTGAGTGGTATTGATTGACTGTGGTCCCAGGATTCTACATTTCCTGTTCGACTTATATATATACGTTCATAACTAAATACAATTGATAATAATTGATAATATCTACCATTGAAGCTGGAAACCTTATTTATAGGCCAAATAAGACCATCACGTGTTAATATTGTCCAATTAACGGAAGCGAAGCGTATGTAATATTATTATGTAAAACAATATAATGAAATGCTTAAAGGCATTGATTGCTTTATGGTGCAACAGTTTATTCGTGATGATAACATTGTCTAATTATAAACCATATAGAGTGTACAGTAAAATACATTGTAGCAAGTACAATAGTGTTAATACATTTAGGGAGGTGTTTAAGGAAACTGTATCCATTGTCGAACTCGATGTGGATTCGTTGGGTCCTCGCAACACGACGGGTAGATTCCAATGTGTCAATAATATATACAACATGTATATTTCTTTTTTTTCTTACACCTTGAATAACATAATAGTATGCGTTTACATTTACCCTACTGAACACATATTTCACCTCTTCCCCCTGTAGATTGTTATGCAGGTATATCGTTGTTCCCGTGGAAATAATCTTTGATATATTTGACAAAATATGTTTAAACCAATTGCTAATATTTTCACGGACGTATCTTTCGAACTTTCCTCACGAATCAATGTCAAAAATATCAGTACGTTGACTTCTTTCTCCATTTCCTGCTCAGCCCTGTCGGTGGACATTCCTCCCCCTACTGGTTCCAATTCTACGCAGTTTATACTCTGTTCTGTTCACCATTCCATCTTCAAATACATATACTTTCCATGCAAAAAAATAGCTATTGCTTTCAATTATTTCACGTGCAAAACATTTGAACCCATTAGTTCCACCCAATATTTTCGCAACATTGTACTTTCAGAACATTGATTTATCTACAAACCAATTAAAACTGTAAATTCTCACATGCGCGAAAACGTTTTTTTTACTGCTAAGCAATGCATACACATGCATCCCCTAGGATATAATATCGACATAAAGACAACCTTCATTGCTTGCTTCGTAATACTTTTGTAATGAGAAATAGGATAACTATGCAGTGAGGAAACATATGTTACTGCAGACAAGCTTTGCAGAGTACTCAAATACCAACTTGTCGGAATCAATCAGATTTATTCCTTAGTAGTCTCATAAACTATTTTTTGAAATATCTTAAAATTGTATGGTTTAAAAAATGTTGCCTTATATAAGACTCGAATCCTGAACCTTCGTTTATGTAGACACATAGTAGACGACGCTCTGACCGACTGCGCTAAAGGCGTAGTTGGTTGATTTCGATATTACATAGTATATAACAAATGCCAAGATCTGCAATCGCATTGGTTCCGATAATTTGGCATGTGAGCGTTCTCTTTGTTTTGTAAAATAGCAGTTTGTGAAGAAAATCGGTGAATCTGAAAAGACACAAGCAACCAAACAATATTTGAAACCTGGATGACGAATTAGTATTAAGCAACATATCACGTAGTCTAATTAAAGCAAGCATTTCATCCCATATTATACAAGCAAAGCCATCATCACAAAGAGTCAAATTAAATCAGGCATTAAATCACACTTAGTCAAATGAAATCAAACATTACATCACATAGAATCAAATTAAGAGGTAAATCATTTTCTAAAATGTTATACAAAATTGTACTTAAAGGAACACAACTCGGGCAAATCTGCTATGTAATTTTATACAGTGCACATACTATTTCTATACTATACTATTCTGTACAATTTATATACTATTTCAGAAAAATCTCACGCGATTTTATAAAGAAAACGGGGTGCAGCTAGTTAGGGAAATGACAAAACCGTGCTGCTTTAGACTTTTAAATAACTGTGCACTTTGTAACACGATATTCATACAAATTAATGTTGAAGTTTCGTTTTGAAAATTCGAACCATTTCAGTACTATATATATTTTTTGTCAAGAGAATGCAGAATCGTACATTCGAAGTTTGTTCACCTACATGAGCAAAACGCATATTCTATCAATAATGATTTTTTGAGAAGGTAGCATTTGGTGTATTATGTGATGCTTTAGTCGTTTTATCAGAAAGTAAAGGTCTAATGTAGCCATGTACTATTCGAATTGCAGCTACATATTACACATAACATATAGCTAAAATTCCCGGGTTGCGTATATTGTTATTTATTTCCAGGATGTTGGTCATGTTACACAAATTGCGAACAAGAATGAAAGACATAATTGCGTATTTAATGGGTGCCATGATGGTGATAACATATTAAAATCAGATTATGATACTCAGACAGACTGTAGGTCTTTAATTTTCTTGACAATCAAGACAGTATCTCAAGGTCTATAGTGTGAAGTTTGCACTCGTATTACGACTAAAAAAAAATATAAAAAGATCGGACAGGGATAGTAGCATTCAAGGAGGACAGTGAACCACAAAACACAGAAACAAACACGCAAACAGACAAACAAGAAGGCAAAAGCAATAATAAATGCAAACGACATCACAAACACAAACACAAAAGGGTTGACAATAGGGCTACCGCCTTGGAACGGTCAGTGACAAAGTAGGCCACTGCGGGTTTAAACCGGTTCTAGGGTTTACCAAACCTCAAACTTACCCTACTGTCATCCCATTAAAACAGGACAGTGTAAATAAAGAAATCCCCGCCATGATCTAATCTCTAACTAACAAGGCAGCATCAATAGGCAATATAAGGAAAACACAAATATGCTCGCAAATATAATACAAAACAAACAATAGCCTCGATAGCCACAATGAAGGTACTCAATGACTTGGCAGAAGCCAGAGCTGTAAGAGAATAAACCATTAAGGGCACGACAAGAAAATCACACTAAGTAATATTAAATCAAACATTACATAACATATTATCAGATTAAAGCAGGCATTTAAAGCAGGTATTAAATCAAACATTACACCACTCAGAGTCAAATAAAAACAGGTATTAAATCACACTAAATAATATTAAATCAAACATTACACCACTCAGAGTCAAATAAAAGCAGGTATTAAATCACACTAAGTAATATTAAATCAAATATTACATAACACAGAGCCAAATTAAGGCAGGCATTACATCACACTAAGTAATATTAAATCAAACATTTTATCATATAGAGTCAAATAAAAGCAGGCATTAAATCACACTAAGTAATATTAAATCAAATTTTACATAATTTAGAGTCAAATAAAAGCAGCATTAAATCACACTAAATAATATTAAATCAAACATTACACCACTCAAAGTCAAATAAAAGCAGGTATTAAATCACACTAAGTAATATTAAATCAAATATTACATAACACAGAGCCAAATTAAGGCAGGCATTGTATCACACTAAGTAATATTAAATCAAACATTTCATCATATAGAGTCAAATAAAAGCAGGCATTAAATCACATTAAGTAATATTAAATCAAATTTTACATAACATAGAGTCAAATAAAAGCAGGCATTACATCACACTAAGTAATATTAAATCAAACATTACATACCACAGATTCAAATAAATGCACGCATTAAATCACACTAAGTAATATTAAATCAAACATTTTATCATATAGAGTCAAATAAAAGCAGGAATTAAATCACACTAAGTAATATTAAATCAAATTGTACATGACATAGAGTCAAATAAAAGCAGGCATTACATCACACTAAGTAATATTAAATCAAACATTACATACCATATAGTCGAATTAAGGCAGAAATTAAATCACACTAAATAATACTAAAATAAACATTACACCACTCAGAGTCAATTAATGCAGGCATTTAATCACACTAAGTAATATTAAATAAAACTTTACATAACATAGAGTCAAATTAAGGCAGGCATGAAATCATACTTTGTAATGTTAAATCAAACATTACATAACACAGAGTTAAAATAAGGAAGGCATTACATCATACTAAGTAATATTAAAATAAACATTTTACCATATAGATTCTAATTAGAGCAGGCATTAAATCACACTAAGTAATATTAAATCAAGCATTACCTCACATAAAATCAAATTAAAGCAGGCATTAACTCACACTTAGTAATATTAAATCGAACATTACAGCACGTAGTATCAGATTAAAGCTGGCATTAAATCACACTAAGTAATATTAAATCAAGCATTACATCACATAAAATCAGATTAAAGCAGGCATTAAATCACACTAAATTATATTAAATCGAACAGTACAACACATAGAATCTAATTAAAGCCAGCATTAAAACACAATAAGTAATATTAAATCAAACATTACATCACATATAACAAATTAAATCAAACATTACATCACATATAATCTAATAAAAGCAGGCATTAAATCACCATATGTAGTACTTAATCAAGCATTACATAACACAGATTTAAATTAAAGCAGGCATTAAATCTCACTAATTAATATTAAATCAAACATTACATCACATATAATCTACTTAAAGCAGGCATAAATCCCACTAAGTAATATTAAATCAACAATTTCATAAACATAGTCAAATTAAAGCAGGCATTATATCACACTCTGTAAAATTAAATCAAACTTTACAAAACATAGAATTAAATTAAGGGGTTACTTATTTTCTTACTTGTTATATACAATTATACTAAAGGAAATAAAGAAATGCAACCTTGGCGTTTCTGCTATATGATGTATTTACTGCACACTTGATCCTACAAAATATTGCATAGAAATCTCAAGTCGTTTCGTGAAGATAAAAAAAGCTTGTACTGCCGTAGACTTTTTAATCACGGTGTACGTTTCATTAAAATTCATAAATGTTGAAGTTCCGCTTTGAAAATGTCAGCCATTTCAGAATTATATTTAATGTCAAGATATTGCAGAACTGTACATCCCAAATTTACTAGCCTACATAAGCGAAACGCGTATTTTTTCAATAATGAAAATTTAAAGAGAGAAGTAAAAAGTAAAAATCTAATTTAGCCATGTGCCATTCGATTACATGTAACAGCAACATATTACACATAGAATATACAGCTAAAATCCCGAGTTTTGTTTTCTTTTTTCTTTTAGTATATTACTCAGCCAGGATATTAGTCATGTTACAAATACTGCGAACATGGCTGATAGAAATAATTGCCCATTTAATGGGTGCCTGGATGGTGAAAATCTTTTAAAATCAGATCATGATACTCAGCCAATTAGTAGGTCTTTACTCTTCTTGACAATCTAGACAGTATAACTATTGACAAAAACAGTAATCGCAGGTTTTAAAGTGTGACTTATTCACATTTACTCTTTATGTATGTGCTTTTGTGTTACGTTTCTGTTTTAATTGATGAAATATTTGTGCATCCACGCTAACAAATACTAAATCAGCTTCAACAATTGTTTAGCACAATGGTAAAACATATTCGTTAGTCAAATTATAGCAACGTGAAAGCGAATCTGAAATATATCAAAATATACGTAAACATGATTGCGAAACACAACAGTGTAGACCTTGGAAACACCAATACATATGTTTGATCTACCATATAATCTGTTTTTAACCCCAACGGTCATTTTTTACACTTTCCGTTCCATGCCGTTCTTAGGCGGTAGTCCTATGTCCAACCCGTTTATGTTTACGACTTCATATACAATGCCTTTAGTTTATCTTATAATAATCTTTCTTTGTTTCGATGCGTGTTTTTGTTGACTGTGGTAAATGTTACTTGTCCTCTTGTTCTCCTATATCTACAGTTATGTTGAGTTTGTTTATGAGAGGTACTATAAAATGCAACAGCTCTCACGCCCTTACCAACGGTATCCGAATTATATTTTAAGCTACAACTCTTGGGCTCGAAAACCCCAAGGTACCAGTAAGTACTATAGGTACTATTACGTAGTCGGACGATATTGTCTACGGCCGCCACGCACCACGAACGCAAGTTCGCAAATATATGATACAACACCTCCCAACTTAATAACGATTAAAATGGATATACATACAAAATACAAATTGGAACAGTGCAGTTATAGAACTTATAATATATTACATATTAACAAATAGAAGCAAAATATGCAACACTACAAGCGTTTAATCAAATGTACCAAACCAAATACAGTTTACCAGTATGCTTTTCGTGTTGAATATGCAATTACCTGACAGATATTGGACCGTATGATATGCCTACCAACATCCTGAAAGAAAGTTAACGTGTAATGTTTCTCTTTAATATTGTCATGTTATGCCCTCTGACCGTATATTCTCTTATTCTTCTGACCTTTGTCAAGTCACTGAGTATTTACGTTGTAGCTGTCTGACGTGTAGATATTCATATATATATGAGCATCTTTGTTATTTTCAATTATTTTTCATATAAATGTCACGTAGTTTATAAGACGATATGGCGGGGATTTCATTATTTAGACTGATCCGTTCAATTGGTACATGGCAATATGGTAAACGTGGTTACTGGCAATTTTGATGTTATTGAGGATAAGAGGATCCTGCAATTAATTGCCAAAGGTCATACGTATCGCTTCAATCACATACTGATTGTAATGCACGTTTCAATAAAATTGCGGGTTCTTTAAGATATTTCCTTACTAAATGGTGTAAACGCGAAGACGCATATACGCATGTACTTACTGCTTGGATGAAAACTATTTCTGAAAGTATTGAATTAAGTATATTATTTTACGAATCAAGACCATCCCTGCTTCTACGGCCGTCTACTTACAATTTACCACACCTTAAGAAGGGTATTCGGAATTTGCATACTAATGATGTTCTAGTTCCGGCAGACAAAGCTTCAAACAATATAATTATTGTCTGACGATAACAGTATATCAATACTTCGAATGCAGAGCTAGTGAGCATTTCTGCTTATGTAACTACACCTTTGCTGGAGAAGGACATTGTTTCCAAGCTTGTGACCTTTATGGAGACTATAAAGGTTTCTGCAAATAGTAAACAGAAGAGGCACCCTACAATGTAATGGATACACAAACTCCACAAAATTCCATATAAAGCACATTTTATTGCTAATTAAAGTTCATGTTTCACGACAATTATATTAAATCTATTGACTTCCTGACTTTCCGCTATTAAAGAACATATTATGAAGTATTGCGGAAAGGCTTTTGAAAACTCAATAATCAATCTGTTTTGGTCTATCAACAACTCTGGAGAAGTCCTTGATAACCTACGGCGTTAGCATGTCCATGCACCTTCTCTAAGCCCTACGACTTTTCCACACTATATACTACTCTACCGCATAATCCAATCAAAGAATTGTCTAGATTGTAATAATGTCAGTGCTGTATTTACAAACGCTATTGATACTAACAAGAGACGGTGAATATTTGGAAAACTTTTTTTTCCAAAAACCTTTTTTTCATCCTTGGTGTGTTAAACATAAAATGGAAATATTTGAAAAGATATTTGTGGCACCATCATAGAAAGTTAGGCAAAAGTATTATACGTGTATTACAAAAAATCAAAATTCCCAATTCCAACTGGAAACATTCTAAATGGAATATACCAACTGAAATTTTTGAAAATCCAATTGGAATATTCCAATTGGAAAGATTCCACTCATAATTAGTCCAATTGCAAATGTTTCCTTATACAATAATACAGTCCTGACATTATATTAAAAAAATAACCGAAGTATGAATACATACGAAATATTCACATTGATGTTGTTGTGTTTTTTTAAAAATACAATTTTCACGATAAAATAGTCTACAACACTTTTGAAGTGTAAATTGTTCATAGTCGAATACTTTTTGCAAAAGTTGCAAACTGTGCATGCATATATTTATGCTGGTGATTGTTAAGAATCAGGGACCTGTTTTATTAAATAGGTATTCAATGTAGACAATTGTGTGTGCATGTAGTGCAGAAATATAACATGTATAAGAACATGAAATGAAATACGTTTATTTGAAAAGTGTAATTTATAGTGAAGAAGATAAGAATTTGATATACGATCAAAATGGTCGTAAGTTGTTTCATAAACATGGGGCCCTGGTTTTGAAGTTTGTATTGTCTTCGTTTGCATAGATATTGAAATTCTAGTTTATCTGGAAAAGTATTATTGCATTTTGTATATTTCCATATGTTGATAAGTCTACAATTATTCAAAGCTGAAAAAAAATGTTATTGCGGCTTGGCCAAGCAATTTGTGAAGCACTCATCTTCCTATTTGATAATATTTTCGTCAAGTATGGAACTACCGTTTATAGACAAATTGTTGGCATCCCTATGGGTACATGTTGAGTCTTTCACCAGATACGCAGGCAGATGGTATTGAAGCCTTTAATGACACTTCTCGGTATCTGGATGCAATATTGAACATCGACAACCTTTCTTACCTACTATTGTTAATATTATATACCCTAAAGAACTTCAACTTAACAAAAATAATATTTCTGATACATACTAACGCTTCTTTTCTCGATTTACATCTGTCTATTGAAAACGGTGAAATAATTAACAACATATATAACAAGAGAGATGACTTATTGTTGATATTGTTAATTATCAACATTTCGATGGGTATGTTCTCCGGGCAACTTCTTATGGGGTCTATGTGTCTCCACTTATTCATTTTTCTAAAGCTTGTACTCGAGTTGAGGACTTTAATATTCGTAATCTTTGTATAACTAAAGTTACCCTATCAGAGCTACCATTACCATATACTTCGTAAAACATTTGCAAAATATTATTATCACAACCCTGATTTTTTTCCAAATATAAAACTGATTTAAGAACATTATTGCGACAAGGACTATCACAACCTGACTTCTATGGTGACGTGATTTACAAACTTCGTAAGATCCTTGGTCATGAACACTTTTATACTATCCGTGTTAAACTTGTTAGAAGGTTCATCAAAAGAGGTTATGACCCTATCATTTTGCAACGTATGCATGCTTGGTGGTGGACCCATTTACAGTTCGCCACTATGCTTTTCTCTTTAATTGTGTGATGACAGGACAGGCCGTGGACCCTATGATAACGTCTACATAAAGCCAAAATGGACGGTGACGTTTGATGTTTGTCTGTCGTGATTGGCTGTCGTCCTTGAATGCTTTTTTTCCTATTCGGTTGTTATTATATCTATATTGGACTAGTCTCTAAATGAAAGAAGAAATTATATTATAGAAGTGCAGGCAAAGACGAGCTGATGCGTTTATTTTCTGACTCAACACCTGCTGTATATAATATATATGTATTATGGGGGTTCTGGACCACAACCAAATTACCCCAAATAATCTAAAACCACCACACAAACTTTTTCAGTTTACTGAAAATTAAGTCAATTAAACTGGTTATTTAGCATGTCCCAGGCGCTAAATAATCCAAGATTTTAAGATTGAATTGTGAAAATGTTTTAAATTTGGATGTTTAAATTTTATTGCAAAATAGAGGTTAAACTATAAATACTCAATACGTCTAAATTTTAAACATTCTTTATTATAATCCTTATAATACCAATATTCGTTATATTTTCTAAGTGTTGAAGCACCGCATTTACAACAAATTTGAAATTGGGCAGTAGTACCCAATCCACAATTTAAACAAGGTAGAATTTTACAAGTTTTCATTCTATTTTTATGAACTTTACAGTATTTTGAATTTTTAACAGGTTTTTTGGTACAAATACCGCTGGAGCTGATCTTTAGGAACTGACACGGAATCATTGCTTTATATTTATAGTAATAATTTTTTATATTAAATAAAAATATATTTAGGTATAAAGAAAAGAGATAAAAAATGTCTGACACGAAAGATACTATAAATAATTTAATATCCCTGTATAATACAGGTATAATAGATAAGGAATCATTAAATATGGCACTGAAATCATTAGGAGGTCAACCAACCAAAATTGAGGAAGAAATTGCATCAGTTAAGAAAAAATTGGAATTACTTGAGGAAGAAAATAAAGTCTTGAAAACAAGGGCAACTACCAGCCAACCTTTTGAAGATAAAAAGATAGAACCAACTAGTAAATCTTTTGAAAGTTTTAAGAAAAGAAGAAAGCTTAAAAAACTTAAGAAAAGGCAGGCTAAAAAAAAAATTAAGTCAAGATGATAAATACAAAAAACAAATGGCTAAAGTAATCCAAGAGCTGCAAGAAAAGCAGAAAGAAGAAAAAGAAGAAGACAAATTAAAACTAGTTGACAATCCAAAATGCGGATATTTTAGAGCATACGAAATATCTGTAAATAAATACAAAGATCCTCAAAAAGTATTTCGTGATAAAAAATCTATTATTACAAAACAAATTATCAAAGAGCTGATAAAAACTAAAGGATTAAAGTTTCAATTAGCTCTTACTATAGATTTATTTAAAGATGATGGTTCTACCAAAAAATACACCACTGCAGTATTACACGGTGAACAAAATGCCATTTTGAGCTCTGAAAAAATAAGCGAGTTTTATGACAATTCATCTGCATTTATACAAGAGAGTCTTGAAAGATTTACAAATACTGCATCCGGATTAGAAGTTGATCACTGTGTTAAGCTTTATTTGAATATTGCAAAGTATGAACCATTAAAAGGTTCTTCATATATTCCACTGCCTGTAGAATTAGCTAACAAAAAAGCAATAATAAACGTAAAAAATAACGATAATCAATGTTTGTTTCATGCTATAAATTCTGCACTAAATCCTGCCGCAGATCACACCGACAGGTTGTCAAAATACCCAAGTATAGATTTTCTAAAAAAAGATAAAATTGACTTTCCCACTCCAATTTCACAAATTTCAAAAGTAGAAAAACTAAACGATATTGCTATTAATGTTTACGGATGCACCATATCAGAAAAAAGTAAAAAAGTAAATATTTTTCCATATAAAATATCAGAACAACCCAAAGACATTAACAGGATTAATCTACTTTTGATATCTGATGAAAATGTTACAAACAGTCACTATTGCTGGATTAAAAACTTAAATAAACTGCTTTACGACCAAAACAAACATAAATGCAAAACTTATTTCTGTGATCGTTGCCTTTATGGATTTTCAAATGAAGACTTACTAACAAATCACAAAGAAGATTGTTATGGTATCAACAAAAAATCTTGCAAAATTGAAATGCCAGAAAATGGTAAAAATACTGTAAAATTTAAAAATTACCAAAATAAAATGCATTTTCCTTATGTAATATATGCTGATTTTGAAAGCATAATTAAACCACAATTAAAACAATTTGGAAAAAAATCAGAAGTTCAAAATGTGCACGAAGCTTGTGGATTTGGATACCAAGTTGTCAGATATGACAACAAAGCTAATGATTCGGTTATTTACAGAGGTGAAGATGCTGTTGAAGTGTTTTTAAATCGCCTAGAATGTGAGAAGAGCAACATTAATAATATATTTGCTCACCCAAAACCATTAATAATGACTCAACAAAATGAAGCAGATTATGAAAAAGCTACACAATGTTGGATATGTGATAATGAAATAGGCAGAAAATCTGGTAAAAACTGTAAAGTAAGAGACCACTGCCATTTTACTGGAGAATACAGAGGTGCAGCACATAAAAACTGCAACTTGAAACTAAAAATAAAACCTGGCAAAATTTCAATTCCTGTCATATTTCACAACCTCAAAGGATATGATAGTCATTTGATTATGCAAAAAATACATAAAATGAAAGGTAATATAACATGTATTCCAAATAATGCTGAAAAATACATATCATTTAGTGTCGGCTAGCTTAAATTTTTAGACAGTTTCCAATTGATGGCTTCGTCTCTGGAAAAATTGGTTAAAGCAACAGACAAATCTGATTTCAAAATTACAAAAGACCAATTTAAAGAACAAACAGATTTACTTTTACGAAAAGGTGTTTATCCATATGAATATTTTGATAGCATGGATAAATTTAATGAAACCAAATTACCACCGATTGAATCATTTTACAGTAAACTCACAGATGATGGTATTACTCAAAAAGATTACGATCATGCCCAAGAAGTATGGGAAAAATTAAATTGTAAAACTCTTGGAGATTATCATGATTTATATTTAAAAACTGATGTAACTTTGTTGGCTGATGTATTCCAAACGTTTAGAAAAACATGCATGAAATCATATAAACTCGATGCTTTACATTACTACACAGCACCTGGATTATCTTGGGATGCTTTACTTAAATTTTCAAAAATAAAACTAGAACTTCTTACAGATATGAATATGCACTTATTTGTTGAAAAAGGAATGCGTGGTGGAATTAGCATGGTATCAAAAAGACATGCAAAAGCAAACAATCCCCATATATTTGATTATAACCCAGATGGAGAAAAAAACTTTTTAATGTATTTTTGATGCAAACAACTTATATGGGTGGGCAATGAGTCAGCCGCTTCCATATTCCGGATTTAAATGGGTTGACTTAAAAACATTACAAGAGCTAAGAAAAGATAAAGGAGATTTTCTTGAAGTAGATTTAAAATACCCTAAAGAACTACATGATAGTCACAATGATTATCCACTTGCCCCTGAAAGATTAAAAGTAAAAAAAGAATGGTTATCTGAGTACCAAACAAATTTATTAGAAAATAACGTTATGACAGAACAACTAGTACCAAATCTTATGGACAAAACAAAATATGTATTACATTATAAAAATTTACAGTTGTATTTATCATTAGGGTTGGAATTAACAAAAATTCACAGGGTGCTAGAATTTAATGAAAAACCTTAGATGGCATCATACATAAATGTAAACACAGAACTTAGGAAAAAAGCTAAGTCACAATTTGAAAAAGATTTTTACAAGCTTATGAATAACTCAGTATTTGGAAAAACAATGAAAAATTTAAGAAAGCGAACTGACATAAAATTAGTAAAAACTGACGGCTCTAATAATGAAACAATAAGAAAAATAATAGCCAAACCAAACTTTAACAGACGTGTAAAATTTTCAGATGAATTATCGGCAATACATGTAAACAAAACAAAATTAAAGTTAACCAAGCCAATTTATGTTGGAATGTCAGTATTAGATTTATCAAAATATATGATGTATGATTGGTATTATAATACTTTGAAAAAAAGGTATGGAGATAACTGTACTTTATTATACACAGATACTGACAGCTTGCTTGTAGATATAAAAACAGAAGACGCCTATAAAGATATGTCTGAAATGAAAGATGAGTATGATCTAAGTGATTATCCTCAAAATCACCCAATGCACGATGATACAAACAAAAAAGTATTAGGTAAAATGAAAGACGAATGTGTTGGTGTTGCTATAGCTGAGTATGTTGGATTAAGACCCAAGCTATATTCTATTTTGAGAGCGGATGAACAACTCATTAAAAAAGCAAAGGGTGTAAAAAAATATGTAGTCAAAAAACATATAAACTTTGAAAACTACAAGGATGCATTGTTTGGCAAGAAAAAATACACCCATAAAATGAATATGATGCGATCAATGAAGCATCAAATATATGGCATTACAGTAAACAAAGTTACAGTATCACCAGTTTACTCAAAAAGATACATCCGAGAAGATGGAATTACAACTGATGCACATGGCTTCTACAAAAACTTATGAATTTGGGTATCAGCAGGAACAATAAGTAATTCTTCTTTGACAAATCCTCTCTGTGGCGCTGGTAATTTCAAATAATAAACTCTTATACCTTGCGTCACCATATAACGTTTAATCTTGTGAATATCTACACTCCACATTGGATCAGTTGCTCTGCGTCTTCCACCTTCTTGTTCCCCGGGTTGATATAAATATCTTACACTTGCATTCATACAGATAGGATCATCTTTTAATATTTTTGTTTCAACAGGAGGAGTCTTTTTTGTCTCCGCATTTATGGCTTTAACAACTTCTGGTAATCTCTTTACCCATTCTCTATTACGTTTTTGCGAATCTATTTCCTTAGCATACTGATAGCCAAACAATCTTTCAGCTAACGTTCTGTTAAATATTTCCACTAAAGCTTGGTCTCTGTGTATTTCTGTTCTGCCTCGTCTGATATTTACTTTGTGTTTTGATACAACTGTGATACTGCACCCATAAATTCTCTGCCTGGATCCACTTGTAATAATTTTGGATATTTCAGATGTCGACTGTATATATTTTCAAATGCTTTAGCAACTTCTTTACTATCCTTGGAAGTCAGTGGCTCTGCTTCTTTGTATCTACTTGCAATATCAACCACAGTCAACGCATATTTATATGTCTTGCGTCCACGACCAAAGCCAAAAGTATCATGCGGCAGAAATAACAAATCAGCTTGATGCACTCCATTTTTAGCAGAAACATCAAACCTGGGTCTAACTATTTTCTTTGGCGCAGGTAAATAAATCTGCCACACAGCTTGTTTCTTTAAAAATTCTAATACCTTTTTTTCACTAACACCAGCCTCTTTTGCTAATTTTTTAACTGCTGTGTAACCTCTCCAAAATCCTTTTGGGCTGTAATAAATATTTTCCATTTGTTTCTACTAAAGAATAAACTTTAGATAACTATAAAGAAAAAATGGAAATCAAAACTGCACAATTTGATGAACTGCTCGAAGAGCAATATCAAAATAGCACAAAGAAATGGACAGACTTGGAACTAAATAAAATATACACTATTACAGATACGAAAATAGTAGAAACTGAATATGGTCCATCCATGGTATTGACATTATTAGACAACGGTGAAGTATGGGCGCCTGATCATCTCAAAAATAAATTAGAGAAGAGTGCTAAACCACCATATTATATTCGACCACTTGGATTGAAACCATGTAAAAAAAAATAAAACGGGTCTTTTGGTGCAACATGAACAGGTTGCACAGCTACAGGTTGCGTAGCAGATTTCTTGTTATAAATATACAAACCCAACCCAGCAATACCTAATAAAACCAGACACGGTGGAATATAATTTTTGTATACATTTATTTTGATTTTTTCTGGTTCTTCTTCACCTATTGTTATTTTTGTTATTTGATTTGCAGCATCTTGATTTGCATCCTGAAGCAAACGCTTTGCCTTTCTTGCCGCTGCTCCTTTTTTTTCCAGCTTCTATTCTTTTTGGATTTTTTACTTTTTGTTGGTCAACAGGTTGTGTAACAACAGGTATAACTTCACTCTCTTGGTTCTCCATTTATATTATCTATATTTTTATTTTTATTAAAATCAATATGTCTAACAGTTGTCAGTATTGCTGTAAATGGTGCTAAGCACATTCCATACCTGTAATACAACTCACAACAAGCACTTGTCAAAGCATGATTAATAAATGGGTCTTCCTCCAAATCTTCTATCAGCTTTGGTGGATTTGTCACATTGAAATATTTTGATACTCCCATCACATACAAGTTAATAAAAGAATTGCCTAAAGTCTTGGTCATACTTGCCCCAAGCCTTGCTTCATATCTGCAGTAAAGTTTGTTAATTTCATCTGGTGACATGCCATCTATGTTTGTGAGTTGTCTGTCCTTACCCAAATATTGACGACTACCACCGCCAGCCACTATGGCTGATAATTTTTCTTTTTTTGTTTCTTGTTGCTTTGATTCATCACGTTCTGTGAAACCTTCCGATATATCTTGTAATAGTTCTTCCGCATTCATTTTTATATTAATAATTTTATTTGTTATCTTGAAATAAACATAAAACATAAAACAACCAGCTGCGATATTCATGCAAGTAGTAATTGTTAGTATTGTTAATAGCATTGTTATTAATATTGCTATTTTTTTATTAGCATTGTTAATTTGCTGCAAGCATTGCTATTAACATTGCTACTTTGCTATGAGCAATGCTATAAGCATTACTATATTCCCCAATATTTCCAGAAGTAACTCTTTTCATTCCAGGATGTAACTATTTTTTCAGGGGAGGTAACCCTGATCTTTCAGGGGAGGTAATTTTAATTGTCAATGGAAGTAACTCTTTTTCAAGGGAAATAACACTTTTTATTTTACAATGTCACATGACCGTTTATAAACGTTTATTTATACACCGTCTATTTATACACCGTATCACACAACCGTTTACGTTTTGTGACAATTTTTGTTTTAATTAATATTTAAAAGTACTTTTACAAACTATTAAAGCAAATGTCAACGCTATTAATACCAACACAACTAATTTATCAGATTGTATTGCAGCACAATGCTAATTAGAATTACTAACTATGATAATTTAAATTTATGCAAATTTAAAACCCCTTTTTAAAGTCAAGCGGTCGGTGATATAGTATATATAGGAGATCGAGTTATATTATCTATCGGTTATATATTGGTAAGTGTTGGTTACCTGGTGAAAATGATAGTTATTTGCTAACTTGTTGTAGTCTCACAATTGTGGCGCTTAGTAGATGGTATCTGTGTAGTTCCGTTACTAGCAAACTAATATTGGGGTGCAGCTGCTAAAGAATTCTTCCCTGATATGTGTTTGCTGGTAACAGACCTTGCCAAACTTTAGGTGTATCTCTGCGTTTCGTTTCGGTAGAGATATGTCAAATAGAGTTCTGGTGATGTCTATGGAACGAGCCAGCCCATTGAAAAGTTAAACGGATTGTGGGATGAGCGAAAGGGCAGATTGCCTAATTGAAACCAGGTGACACAGCTGCGTAAAAAGAATTTGTACAGCCGTTAATGTAAAATACATGCGCATAACATGTGGCTTTTGCAAAAAATTATAAAATAAATTATTCAACCCAATCACCAGTTGGTTGGTCAGTCCTCAATATCAACTTGGAATATTTAGTCTTTGCTAAAGCTTTTCTTATTCTGGTTCTCTCTTCCAGCGTTGAAATAACATCATTTTCTCTCAAACAATTTTCATAACTCTGTTCTTGGTGTAAAATATACACAACCATTTTGCTTGCTCTCTCAAATCTTTCAATACAGAATTATATCTCTGTGAAATAACCCACACTGATTGTTTGGCGTGGCGACCAGAGAATGCCAACTCTGATAACATATCTTTTTTCTTTGTTAATTCTTTTGTAGCTGAGCAATCGTCAATGATGTATAATGTTGGCTGGCCCGCATATTGTTTGAAAAAGAAACGCAACAGTTCTTGTAACATTTCTTTACCGTTGCTCACGGGATTGACAATTATTATTTTTTAATCTTTAGGGTTTTTCACATCTCCTATTCAGGATCTATTTTTATAAGCCTCGTTCCACTCTATGGTTGGACACAATATAATTATATGTTTAAAAACTCCAACATACTCTTGTTCAAGTATGTCAAGAACAAACTCTGTTTTACCACAGCCTGTCTGACCACAAATAATGGCACTGTGTGAATATTTAGGATATTTTTGTTGCAAACTAGTATCCTGCTTCTTTGAATCTTCCATCTTCAAAATTGATTTGCGCATCTTGTATTATATATATATAAATATTTAAAGTTTGATCTGCATCTGCTTTTTTATTTATTAATATCGTTATGCCTTCACTGCCGTTTTCTATTCTTCTTCCACTGCCGTGTAATAAATTGTCATTACATGTTCTAAGGTCAAGCCACAAAGCATATGATTTTGTCAAATAGGTCTCAAGAGAAACACTGGTAAAGTTTAAGTCCCTCGCTGCTATTTCTGTCTCTTTGTTTCTTTTTGATGTCAAGGCAAAATATTTGTTGATTTCATCCCAATGTTGATATGCCTTCATGCCCTGACTATACAACTGATTTGGTACGCCTTCTATTGTCATTTCAACCTTTTCAATCATTAGGTTGTAATAGGTTTCTGCGCTTGTTCTTTCTGGGTCTTCAAACAGCATTAGAATACCTTTCATGCTCCGTGCTGGTACATTAATGTTGATGTTTCAAAGGGTATCAGATTTGTTTGCTATTATTTTTCTATGTCGCATGATACGATCATACATAAATGACATCTTACCATTGATTTGCTGTCTTATTTGTCTGGCTAATTCAACATCACTAACTGTATCAAATTCCAAGCAAATATATTTTATTACATAAGATACATCAGCATCAGTGCTTTTGATAACTTTGTTATAATCGTTAAACGTTAATTCATATTCTAACCTATCACCAAGCCCCGCTTGATAAAATGGCATATGACTTTCTAACAATTCAAAGTCCAGTGGAATACAAAATCTATTTCCATAAGCTGCTGCTATAGCTTCATCTCCGGTGTCTGAGGAAGCATCTCCCGCACCAACTCTATGTTTTAACATGTTTGCTTTACCAATACCTTGGTAAGCTGTGTTTAATCGTTCGGTAGGGCTTTTCCATAAATCTACATAACAATGATATATACCACTGTCATCTATTGACATGACTTCATTGCCACTTATTCTTATTGTCATTTTTTTCACAATTGTTCTGCCCAGATTCTGGTATAAAGTACGGTTGGCGTCTGTTCTGCTTTTAAGTTCTATTTCAAAGGCAAGACGAGCAGTACTTGGAACTATCACATCATTAGTACTTAGATTTGGAAATCTCACAAGCAGTTGCTAGTTATGGTCTATTGTTGAGGGATTATTAGTTATTACTACACTTGTGCGGATGCCTTTGGCACCATGAGGTTCTCTTAGTTTTCTATGAGGGTTGAGTTTGTTTCCGTAAGCCGACATTGTTTTTATTTTTTAAAATTAAATAAAATAAACAATGGCTGAAGGAGGATTTGAATATGACAATCCTACGTATGATCCAGATGATTATGATGAATATTATGATGATGATTTACCAATGGTGCCTGATGAGGCGGTTCAAAGAAGTCTTCTTAATCAAAGCGATCATATTGCTGACCTTCGGGGGGAAGTAAGAGAATCCGAACTTAAAGCACACAAACAAAATCTTGTAAAATCCTTTTATAATGAAATAGGAAAACGATATAAGATGGCACCTGACAAAATGGATTATGACCAGTTTGTGGTATCAGGTGATGGTAAAACATTATACTGGATTGTTGGTAATAGGGAAATAAGAATAACTGCCAAGCAAGGTAATGCAACATTTCTCTCCCTTGGTTCTTTGGCAAATGAATATAACAGAATTATTGGCTCTGGGGGGACAAGGGCGGTAAGACAGTTTTTAAATTTACCGGAGTATGACAGTAAAACAAAAGTATCACAACATTTTAGACAAGTATTGGAGAGCACAATAAACGATTTACCAGATAATGTGGATGTTATTCCATTACAAGATTTATCAAGTGTTGCGAATGACACAGCACAGTCAATGGAAAGTGCTCTTTATGACTGGGATGTGATTGAGCGTCCTGATGCTGAAACACAAACAAATATAGACAGGCGTAAAATGGATGGAATAGTAAAAGCGATGACAACTGTCAAGGAAGAACTCACCAATAACGTGGCAAAACTCACAAAACTTGATAAAGACATAAAAAGAGAAAAACAAAAGTTAGAACAAGCTAAGACTGATAATGATGAATTCCAGATAAAAAGATTTAGCGATCGCATCAAAGACCTTGAAGATGAGAGAGGTTCAAGAATGGATGTCATTAATGAGAATAGACAAGCTTTTCGTAATCAAGTAAGCAGGATAAAAGAGACAATAAACAAAATGTTAAACGAGGATACAACACTTGGTGAGAGGATCAAAACCTTGTTTAGGGAGCAAGGTATTACTATTGTTAGTATCCTAACTGCATTTGGTATGATTCTTGGGGTGGTAATTAATTCTATTATTCCCACATCAAGTGCTGCTCTAACTCCAACTCCAAACCCTGATCCATCAAGTGTAAAAGACTGGATAAAAAAACAACTACTTAATCTTGGTAAACTTCTTGCCAACCTAGCTGGTAAAGCTGCTGCAGCACTTCCAGGAGTTATTGGTGCAATAGTATCATGGCTTTTATCTGCAACAGGTAATGTTATTAATTGGCTTGGTAACAATCTATGGGCTTTGCTTGTGTTTGTTTCCGGGTTGTTGTATGTGGCAGCCAAAGAGTGGTTTAGTAAATCTCGTAAATAAGTAATGCAGCAAGACCTATTACTATAGTACCAACAATTATGGTTGTTTTGTTATCTTCGTGTTCAATCGCTATTTTTTGTATTTCTGGTGGGTTATGTTCCACAGTTTTATGTATTGATTTATCAAAGTCAGAATGTTCTGGTAAAATTGTTTGTTGTGGTGCCTTGAAAAGGTTGAATATTTTTTGGTGGCACTGGTTTTACATTTACATCATTATTCAATCCTAATGCTTGTGCATCGGTTGCTATTACAATTTCATTATTGTAGTCTTGTATTATTCCGATTCTTAATTCCATGTCGCTCGGAGACATATACAATCCACTTCCATAGACAAAATTTACTTTACTTCTTGCATATTTTAAGGTGTTTTCATATCTTGCAATTTGACTGGGCAAGTCGATGGGGCTATTTATTGCGTCCTCTACATTTGCTAAAAATTGTTTCTGTGCATCAAATGCCGTTCCAGTTCCAAGTATATCAGTTCTTGTTTGTGATTGTGAACCAAGAATTGCCCAGCAGTATGTTCTTATGCTGTCATTGATTCTTTCTACTCCTGCTCTTGTAAATCCAGATGAACAATCTAGTATAAAAGTAGACCAACTATTGTCAGCCTCAAATCCTTGTTCAATGTAATCAATATGATATGTTTTATCACTTTCATAGACTGTAAAACTCATCGTTTTGTTGTCGTATACAGTATTTACCAAAGGATGATAACCAATATTTGTCCAGTAATTATAAATTGTTCCTATACCATTATTATAGCTTTTTTTCTGTCTCCAGTCTGAATATAAATCAACGTTAAACTCCTTGCATATTCTCTCGTATGCGTTTCGGTTATATGTGTTACTAAATGCATTCCAATTTGAGTCTTGCGGCATTGCTACACTCATTTCAAATAATATTCTTCTGACTTGGTAATAGACATGAAATCGAAATAACGAACCAACCAAAGTATCAGCTTTTAGATGATTGTTAAAATCAATGCCACAACCAGTTGTCGCACACCAAATAGCAAAGTTTACCTGAATCTGTCAAAATAACATCCAATCTGTTCCCCAGCGTTGGACTATAGCATCTGATTTGACGTATGAAAGTTTGTATTTTTCAAAGACATTTGGAAATGATGCTTTAAAGCCTTTACCGTCTGATGTAATGACTATGTTTTGATATATTATATCTATCACTTTCTTGCTAAAAGTATTTAAATATTGAGCATCCGGGTTATATTTGAATTCTTTAGAAATCATTTTTATTTGTGTTTTTATATATATATATTAAAAAAAATGTTTCATACAATTTCAAACATAGACAACTCTATTAATTTACAACAGTATATCGATAATAGAGATGGAACTAAGCGCGTTGGATTAAACAGTTTTATATACACTATCGGTTGGTATAATATTAATCATGAAGTCATAAAGATGAAAAACCCAGATGAGGTGCATCAAATACCAGACGGACTCTATAGCATTCAAGATTTGGCAAAAATATTCAACCACATAAATACAAATATTAGACTATTTGCTAATAATCAAAATGGTATAGCCTCTTTAATGACGCCAACGGAGACTCGATTATCAAGCGGTCTTTCAAAAATGCTGGGATTCAAGGACAGGAAATGGTTGACAGGTATTCATAGTTGACACCAATCAATTGATTTAGCTCCTTATAAACAGCTATATGTTCATCTAAAACAAGTCAATACAAAAAATAATTATTTTAATGGCGCGCCAAGCACTATTATAGGGGTTATACCTGTAGTAACTAAAAAGTTTGGAGATATAGTATATACAAGTTTTTATCCTGAATATCACTGTCTTATGAATGGTGCAATTACTGAATTGAAAATAGAAGTTAGAGATGAGTATGGCAACAAAATAAATATTCACGGTTTGCCTATGAGTTGTGTTTTAGAAATTATTTAAAAAATATATTTTTATAAAAAAAACAATGAGTATATTTGGACCATCAAGCCCTAAAAAAACAGAAGACTTAGAGGCTTTGATAAATGATGTTAAAGATTTATATAGACGAATTGTGCCTTTTGTTAACCAGTTTAATTATTTGAAAGATAGAGTTGATAATCTTAAATATGGGATTATAACAATATTTGCAGAGGCTAAGGGTCCACTTGTGTCAAACAGAATACTCTCATTTGGTAATGGTGGAGCAGAAAAATATGTGGGGCATGTAATGACACGCCGTGGACGGATTATGGGAATAGGTTTAGCATGTGAACGATCAGTTGGTGACGTATCTGTAATAGTTTCTGTCAATGGTGTTGAACAACCAAATTATGGTATAACGCTTCAAATCATCCCACGCAATCATGATAACTTTGATAAACCTTTAGAAATTGGTGCTGGTTCTGTTGTTAACTTTGTATGCAAGGTTGCTAACGCTACAGCTGTAAATACGGTGGCATCATTATTAATTGAATTAATTAAAAAAAAAAATTATTAATAAAAAATGGAGCAACCAACAGCACCAAGTATATATCCTGAGTTGCCAGTGGAAGACGGACAAAATTATAGATTACAAAAGATTTCAGAAATTGAAAAAAAGTTAATTACAGAACGAGATATACGTCAGTCACTTTATAAAAAATATAAACGTGGTATTAATATTACAGATGGAATTGACACTACCTTAATATCTGCAGGTGTTATTATGGCTGGTATTTGGATTTGTTGTTCCAGTTTTGTTACCTTTGGAAATAGCAGCAATAGTATGTGGAGCTACAGGTGTTTGTGTTAATTTTATCAGACGCAAGCTTAATGTAAAAGCTCAAAAACATCATGAAATAAAAACTTTGGCAGAGGCTAAGTTAAATAGTATAAAGCAGTTAATATCAAAAGCGTTGAGTGATGCACAAATATATGATCAAGAGTTTAAGATGATTTTAGATGAGTTAGATAAATATTATAGTTTAAAAGAAGACACCAAACAAAAAAAGGCTAAAATAAGTGAAGCTCAAAAAAAAAGAACTAGTAGAGCAGGGAAGAAAGGAAGCAATGGCAACCTTACAAAAAAGTCTAAAAAGTGTGTAATAAATTGTTTTAGTAATGTGTATGAGTACGATCCACCACCTTTGTATTCAACCTAAGTTTTAATGTTTAACCTCTATTTTGCAATAAAATTTAAACATCCAAATTTAAAACATTTTCACAATTCAATCTTAAAATCTTGGATTTTTTAGCGCCTGGGACATGCTAAATAACCAGTTTAATTGACTTAATTTTCAGTAAACTGAAAATTTTTGTGTGGTGGTTTTAGATTATTTGGGGTAATTTGGTTGAGGTCCAGAACCCCCATAATACATATATATATATATATAGTTTATATATGACAACAGTTGTGATTGAATGTCAAAATGACAAAACAAAACACTGTACGAAATACATTGCTATGGTTATGTAATACTTATGAGTGAATTAAATTACTAGGAGAAAACATGTTTTTTTCTTTTATAAAGTTACGTGTGTTATGCCCAAGTATAGACACGTTTAAATATGTTATCAGGAGTATGTAGCTTTTACGATGCTATGGCGTTTAAATGATATGTATATTATAGCCTTACTCGACCATACGTTTATGCGTACGCTTATTAGACTGGACACTGGACTATGGTTCTATTCATGGTATCTTTACATATAATGAATTAGTATGTTAGTGGCGTGATTGTTATCAGATTGTTTAATCAGTATATTAAGAGGTTATTTGCCCGTGTGTCTGAAACAAATTCCTAAAAGTAGTATCTTCATTCAGCTCTATTTCATCGTAAGTCATCGGGGTATTAATGGTAATTTATTGATGCAATAGTAAGCATGCTCTACACAGAGCAACTATCTGGGTCATTTATATATTATTTTAATTGTTATTTGTATTTTCCATGACGTGGGTGGTTTCTGAAATGCAATATTTGTAAGTTGTATGTATTTAGTTACATCAGTGCAATTGCATTGATTGTAAGACCTATGCTGTTTTCCATACGGTTTAAACAGTTAAAGATTCCTGTGAGGGCGTACTTTAGTTATTTTCAACACCATAAAGACAAGGATACAACATGACTACATACTGAATGAGAATTTGTAATTGCTGTAAATGTAACGAATATATCATATTAATCGAATTTTTGAGTGTTGTTTATGCCCATCAACACAGTATATGCTTTTTTTGAGCCGCACACCACCCCACCCCCACCCCACCCCACCCACAATAGAGATCTGTATGTAGTTCTGCTGGTTTGAAGGTTCTGAGCAGATTTCAATGTAAATGATTGATGTAGCTAAAACATTCATTCGTATTTGACGGTCGAGATCGAAACACGGTGTCGATTGTTTTAAACACAGTGCAGTTTTGAAAACATGGCGGACGAGAACGTCAAAGGTAGTTGTCGTTTAAACGTACATGTGTTTCATGTTGTTGGTTATTAATTACAATTTGATCTCGACCAGTGTGTGTGTGTGTGTGTGTGTGTGTGTGTGTGTCTGTATGCCTGTGTGTTCACGCGCGCGCGCAAGGATATTTTAATTCAACATGTTAGCTCTCTATTAGTCGTTTTCTGTAATGTCAAGCGCATAGTCGTCTGTGTACAAATCCTACGATTTGTTTTGTTTTGAGAAATAAAAGTGAGGGACGGTCGCTATTTTTGCTTCTGCTGAGTTACGATATAAAAATAACCTCATGTGTTAATCTGTCATACAATGGAATAGTCTGTTACGAAAAGCATGCCATTGAGGCGTATTATGCATTTGAAAGTAAACAAAGTACACGGTTTATAACGCCTGCATTATGTTGAGAACACGGCGTCGATTTCATTATAATCTGCCTCAGTTAACACTGTGTAGCTTTCACATTTAGGTGTAGCGTAAAATAGTTAACTCGTTGCAGCGTAAATTTTAGTTTGATAGCGTTAAAACTAACTTAAATGATTGAATATTGAACATAGCAATACTGAAATTGAAAAATGCTCAGTATGATTTATTTGTGTATGCGCTGACATTTGTTTGTAGATGTGGTGGTGATAATTATGATGATGATTCTGATAATGATAATGCTGATTACGATGATATTGATTATAAAGAGGATAACGAGGATGAGGTCGACGAGGATGATGATGATGATGATGATGATGATGATGATGATGATGATGATGATGATGATTTATGATGATGATGGGGATAATGATGACGATTGTCACTTTAGATTATTTGATATGCTAGAATTATTGCTAATAGTGAATACATATATATCTTAATTCTCTGTAAAGCGGTAATGTCAACGACTTTTAAAATACTTAAAACCTTATGGAATATTGGGAGACTTGATTCATCATGAAACTAAACATGTCTGCTATTAAACAACAACAAGGAATACAAGCTGAATGCTAACCCTGGGACAAATGTATGCATTATTTTAACACCTTGCAACTGCATACCCTTTCTTATTTCACTTTCGAAATGCATATCTAAAACTGTCAAAAGCATGATTAGTTACATTTCAAAATAATGATAATAATATATCCAGAATACAACTACAGCTTAAAAATCAAAATGAATCTGCTTCAAAAACGTTGTTTGCATTTATTCTACGGTTCTTTCTATTGAAAGTGAAGAAAAAAATAGCAAAATATATGACAGTTGAGGCGATTTCATTTTTTATATTGAGTATTTATATCCCTGTTGACGGGGATATTCACCGAGCAAGTTATTATGAATTATATATTTTGTTTCGTTTTTCTAGAGCTTGCTGTCGAGTTGAGGACTTCGTAAACAAATGTTTGTTAATATCGAAATACCGCGATGAGACATGTGTCCTCAAAAACGTAGCAAATTGAAAATAATTTGTCATGGATGATTGGAATTGAAACAACAGCTCAGTACTTAAAATGCAGAAGTCTGGTGACAGATCATGTTAGCCATGTAAGAGTCCGTATTTCTATATGTTACATATTCAACTTATTTGTTAAAATAACGCCACCTATTCATATAATTGTTAAATATATCAATCAATCAATCAATCAATCAATCAATCAATCAATCAATCAATCAATTAATTAATCAATCAATCAATCAATCAATAATTCAATCAATCAATCAATATATCAATACATCAATAAATAAATAAATAAATAAATAAATAAATAAATAAATAAAAAAATAAAAATAAAAAAATACAATAGATTTTAAATTATATTTCTTTAAATATGAAAACGTATCAGTGAAACAGATGGTCACTGTGACATACTTCTTATGTAGTTATCTACTTAACAGGTCGCTGGTTACATTTGGAAGTTACGGTAACGTATACATGGATTTATTTCTATGATTTGATCAACGTTTTGATAACATTGAGCTGGAAATGTGAAGGTCATAAAACGCACAGGAAAGCAAAATAAACTTGTACGATGACCGGACAGGCTGTGGACTGTATGATGACGCCTACCTAAAGCTTATTGGGACGGTGGCGTTTGATGTTTGTCTATGATCTTTCTTGTCGTGCCCTTAATGGTTTATTCTCTTGTTGCTCTGACTTGTGTTTTACTTATTATGCCTATTGATGCTGCCTTGTTGGTTAGCGATTAGATCATGGCAGGAATTTCTTTATTTACACTGTCCCGTTTTAATGGGATGACAGTAGGGTAAGTGTGAGGTTTGGTGCACCCTAGAACCGGTTTAAACCCCCAGTGGCCTATTTTGCCACTGACCGTTCCAAGGCGGTAGCCCTATTGTCAACCCTTTTATGTTTGTGATGTCGTTTGCTTTTATTATTACTTTTGCCTTCTTGTGTGTCTGTTTGCATGTTTGTTTCTGTGTTTGGTGGTTGACTGTCCTCCTTGAATGCTACTTTCCCTGTCCGATCTTTTTATATTTCTTTGTACTGGATTCCTAAATTACACAAACCAATCTTATAGAGTCCGTTTTATTTCTAATTCTAGCGCCTGTACTACAGCATTCATCTGCCAATTGGTAACGTCTTGTCTTTCTGTCGTTAAATATCACATCAAACGATTTTGTCCTAGAGTTTATAATAACTCCGAAGTAATTTATGTTTGTCTAGTTTAATTCAACATCACAATATTCATAGAAACATATGCAAATGGATTGAACTACAAGTTATTACAACATTAGTTACAGTTAGTTCTCTCCATTGTGGCTGAAAAAGTGTACATGATTATCGGTTTGAAATTGTAACAATACATATAAATATAAATTTGATAAGGAAAAACGAAGAAAAAAATCATAAAAAAAATCCAAAATTTTAAACTCTGCAGTGCCATTCTATTCCCATGCGATCTTCACCGAAATAACACCAAAATATCCATGTTCAGGCTGACAGAAAACATAGCGACAGTTGATATAGACAAAATACAACGTTATTTTGATACAAAGTTAAGGATTTTGGAATCGTTTAGTGTTTTTAATATAGTTTTAAACTAGAGTAAATATAATATGATTTTCCTCGTCCGTTAGTTAGTCGATGCCGTATACAAGTTTGTGAGTACTTAAAGGATGAAATATACGAGTGTCTAAAAATAATTGCCGACTTTCATTTCTGAAAATTACACATCTAAACAAATAATGCTCAACATCTTCAAAACCATCACCACATATGCAATTGGGAATATCCCTCAAATGATTAAGAAAGAGATCAGCGTTCAAATTGCTGCAATTGTTTCGCAAACGCGCATGTAGAACTGAAAGGTATCTATCACCCAATATGTAGTATTGGGGTACTATCGTGGTTTAAAGTAATTGTTAAGTCTAGTTTTAAAACTCGAAAGGGATGGTGCTTCGCGAATATTAATATCAAGTTCGTTTCAAAGTTTTAGAGATGACGGTAAGACTGATCTCGTAAACAGTTATGTTCTTCTAGGTAAAGTAACGAAGTTAGAACTGTTTCTCAAGTAGTAAGGATTCGATTCTGAAATAGTTGCAGCGAATATTTCATTCAAGTAACTCATTAAATCTCCATTTTTAAACTTACGGGTCAATATCAACTTTTGGATGTGTCTTCTATCGGCCAGAGAGACCAAACCAATTTCAGTTAACACTTTTTGTATAGAGACAGAACGAGTCAGGCAAGTAACTATTCGCGCGGCTTCATTGTTATCTTTTTCATAATTTGTACAACTATCCCATACTATAGCCGCGTATTCTAAAATAGGGCGTAGGTAAGATTTATATATTTGATTAAGCGTTTGATGTTTTAATTTACCTTTCATTGAACCTAATACCTTAGACGCAGATAGTACACTATTTGAAATATGTTGATGCCAGGACCCATCATGACTAAGGGTTACTCCTAGATGCTTATGATGGTCAAGAAAGTTAAGTTGAGTATTTTCAAATATCAAAGACGGACGGTTTCTGTTTGCAAGTGAAAAGAAGATGACTTCAGTTTTAGATGTATTACATTTTACTAGCCATTGCTTTGACCAATTCGATATTATACACAAGTCCTCATTAATTGTATTTTCCATATAATCTAAGTCGCATTTAGATAGCGCAATAGAACTGTCATCAGCAAATAGCCTTGTCGTACTAAGCAATGCATCAGCTATGTCGTTTATATATATTAAAAACAATAATGGTCCTAGAACTAAGCCTTGGGGTACGCCGGCATTTGGAGTTTTTATTTCAGAAAAGGAAGAACCAACGAAAACTCTTTGTTTGCGATCAGTTATATAATTATTTACCCAGTTAATAAGGTTAATAAGGTTGCATGAAATGCCATGTTGTCGGAGTTTAAAAATTAAAACTGCGTGCCAGATACGATCGAAAGCTTTGGTTATATCAAAAAATACCATACATGTACATTTGCTTTGCATATTTGATTATAAATATCAATTAGTTGATCAACTGTTGAGTGACCAGGTAAGAGACCAGACTGGTTTTTAAATATTAAATTATTGGTAAGCAAACAATAAAAAAATATATCTGAATATCACGCATTCCATAACTTTTCCAACGCATCTAATTAATGATATTGGTCTATAGTTCGATGGTGAATCTATATCACCTGATTTAAAAAGTGAAATAACATTAGCTAATTTCCAGCATTTTGGAAAGATGTTTTCTTGAATTGAACGATTAAACAGAATACACAGGGGGCGACATATTGTTTTTGAAGTTTCTTACAGGACTCTATGACTTATTTCATCCGGCCCACTAGATTTATTTATCACTAAAGTTGATAGGATATCAAAAATTTCATTGTCAGTAATATTAATATCATTGATAGTATTGATCGCCTTAGGTATACATTGTGGTAGAGTGGCATTGGTGTCGTCAACAGTTGATATTGATGTAAGAAAGTCATTCAATACATTTGCCTTTTCTTCGTCAGATACAGAATATAAACCATCGTTGTTTTTTAAAGGTGGTAAGACGTTACAACTGTTAGCGTTTTCTTTAATTAACATTTTGATTATTTTCCCGTACTGTTGAGAATTTGCAGAATTCATATTCTTAGAGAAAATTCAAGTTGATAAAAAATATTTCTTTAGCATGCTTTTTCATATTATTAACTTTATTTCGAAGGTCTTTATATAAGCGCCAATCAGACTGATTGCCTGTACGTAAAGCTATTGATTTTTTTCTATCGCGTTTACGAGATGCAATTCGAATTTCTGAATGATACCAAAGCTTATCATTTTGACGAATTGTTACGAAACTAGTTGGAATTCATTCCTTTATGAGATCGGTGAGTTTATTAATAAAACTTTTTGCAGCGATATCTACAGAATATGTATGCAAAAACATTCAGCATGTTCAGTCTGTTGATCTTATTAAATTATTCAACTTTTCAAAATCAGCGCGTTTGTAATTTCAGACTCTTCTTTGAAACGGTATATTTATACAAAGATCACTTTTAATGAAATAATATGTACTATAATGATCACTGATAAGATTTGCTGTTTAATAAACGCCAGAATCATAAGAAGTTAAATGATTAGAGATAGCGATTGGATCTATTAAAGTGCTTGAAGTGTTAGTTACACGAGTAGGATCTTTAATTATATTTATCATATTATTAAGCGTAAGTATATCTCGAAATTTATGATTTGACAGGTTTAATTGGTCTTCATTAATGTCACCTAAGATAATGATATTTGAAGTTATTTCAGAATCATGTTTAATGCAGACGTTTAACCTGTCCCGGAATTCAACTGCATAGTGCGGTGGTCGATAAAGTGTGCATATTATAAAAGACTGGCTATTATCTTTAATTTCAACCCATATTGATTCAGGAATTAAATATTCCGATTCAATTTTCCTATTTGGTCTTAAATGGGGCGAGATATACATTAATAATCCACCAGAATGAGATATATTATCCTTACGGAACATAGCATCAAAAGTTTCTAAATGTAACATTTCGTTTTCAGTATCAGTCGATAGATGAGTTTCAGTAGAACACAATATATCAAAATCTACGAAATTGTCTTTGATATAGTCAAATTTGTTCCTAATACTACGAATATTTTGATGCGTCATTGAAAAACATTGCCTTGTGTCCTAACTTGGCCCGGATTCAGTTTTACATCATCTTATAATATTATTAAAGTACCCATAATTAGGAAAAAGTAAATATTCTGCATGATATCGCACGTTGAAAATATGTTCGGATTAGATTTATATTCATAATTAATTTTCTCCGATAATGAATTATACGTGTGACATACAGCTAATACGGCAATGAGTGCAATATAAGGATGCGCAGTGTTTAAATAAAAAAGAGCAATTAATTGAGTAGCTCTTACTAAACAATATAAGTTTATCTCAAGTGTTATATTAAGAGGGTGCATATAGCACGTACACGATTTTATAATTCCCTGTCGCCTGTTATTATAAAGTCCAATAGTCGCTCTCCATGAGTTTAGGTCATTACCGATGGGGATAAATTATAACGTCAAATATAATGAAGAGCGACACTCGGACCAATGGCAAGTGAGTGGGTGTAAACAGGAATATATGAGACAATATGGTGAACAAACACGGGGTCGCGGCAGGCACGTGAGGACAACACATAAACAATATGAATAGCTTGTGCTTTTACACTGAGAAAAAAAAAAAAAAAAACAGAACAAAACTGTATCCTAGAACGAGAAAATTAGATTACAAAAAAAGAAAAATATATATCAACTTACATTAAAATAGTGATTTCATTTTCTTTCTAATAATATTGAAATCTAATATCACAAAAACAAATTATGACTGGTTGTATTAATGCAATTAAATAGGGAACATAATCGCGCACTTTATAAATATCCAAGACAACAGAATAAATAATACATAATAAACAATATACAAAAAAACACTAAAAAGAAACACACACACATCACAATTACAATGAAAGTTGCTATTCGCAATAGCATATAAACATCTAGGACCATCATTCGTAAATAACACGATATGAGTATCGTAATTCAGTGTAAAACGCGTCATCATACATGTAACTGAATAATTCAACCATAAGGACCGTTATAAATGCATGCTCTTTGACGTTATAGGCTAATAAGAAGAAAAGAAAACACACACATACAAACAACAAAAAGCAACTCAAGCATCGGCATATTGAACATTATTAGTCTACTAAAATGATCAAAAAGATACCAAATTCTTAATGAATAATTCTTTGACTAATGAATTATATACTTTATAGCGAATAAATGGGTAACTTGGCATAGCGTGCAAGAAAAGAAAAACACGAAAAAAGAACACAATATAACAAAAAGTCGCTTATCACAAAGGCTAATACATATCCACGACCATCATTAATAAGTAGTATATTATTATCAGTTCAAACATTATTATAGCATGCACTACCTAAACTGTTGAAGAGAAATACACCCAGTGAATAATACCTTGACACAATACGAAAGCGAATCATTGGAAATTATATTGCTGTGGGTCTTCTGTTTATGTATAATAATGAAATAAGCCAGTTTTATTAAAATTAAACTGAGCATAACAATGTATATAATGCATTTAAAGAACAGTTACGTAAAACGCTCGGCCCCCAGAGGTGTGCTGAACATGCCAAAAAAAAAAAAAAAAATAAAAAAAAATAAAAAAAAATTATATTCTGCATTCTCATTTCATATTCATGTGGGCAAGTGAACATACACGCTACATTTGCTCACATGAAATGATTACCCCAATTTCACCCTTATTTGAGAGCATATAGTACTTAACAGTTATTAAGACCTTATCTTCCACAAGTACATAGAGTAACAATAAAGTGTATATTTAAATAAATTACGAATATATGCATACACATATTCATACACATGCTTAAGGACTATATTTTCTTAACTTTAATGTCTAAGACCCTAGAAGTGTGCCGAAAATGCAGAGAAAAAGCTGCATTCACATTTCATATTTATATGTGAAAGGGAACATACAAGCTACACTTGCTCACATGAAATGATTACACCAATTTCACCCTGATTTGAGAGTTGACGTTCTATAAAGATGTTAACTAGTTTTGAGATTAATTTGAGATTAATTTTGAGACAAGAGTAATAATACATATACACAGTTGCATTACATAATATAAGCCAAATCAAGACAATTCAGTAACGATACTCGTGCGATCAACACTTGTACTGCAGTACTAATTTAAATCTTTAGTAAATATAAATGTTATTCATCCACGTGCATATTAGCCTACTACAACAGCCGTAAAATCCTAAATAATAATAATAGTCACGTTTTGTAGTAAGTTCACGTGTGCTGGTATTATCAATCTGATAGGCATAACAGCGAGTCGTTCACGTATATTATTAAATTAATTGAGCTACCATTCAGATATTAATATATACACTGCACTATATTGGTGGATTAATATGTATATAAATCACTCATTTTCACATGCACTTTAACAAACTACAACGATAAAGAACCCTGATAATAGGCTCGTGCAGTATGGTCACGTGTGGTACAAGCTAGTCTGATCATGACATAAGTACTAGCCTATGTACAACACAGAAAGTCATTATTTAACATAAACACATGTTTACACATTTTGGTCTAGCAATTAAGGTCTAGCGAATATCATTTACATTTATATATATATATATATATTTAAATGTTAGATTTCAAAAATAAATATTTGCTGGACAGTAAGCAGTTTACTGGATACAAGTGTACATGTATATTCATTAATGGATTTAAACACAAACTTGAACGTTCAAGTGTTCCATGTAGTAAACATGCATAAAGAAATATAAAAAGATATGACAGGGAAAGTAGCATTCAAGGAGGACAGTCAACCACAAAACACAGAATCAAACCAGCAAACAGACATACAAGAAGGCAAAAGTAATATTCAATGCAAACGACATCACAAACACAAAAGGGTTGACAATAGGGCTACCGCCTTAGAACGGTCAGTGGCAAAGTAGGCCACTGGGGGTTTAAACCGGTTCTAGGGTGCACCAAACCTCACACTTACCCTACTGTCATCCCAAACGACATCACAAACACAAAAGGGTTGACAGTAGGGCTACCGCCTTGGAATATTTAAAGAGTGTCGAAGAAATGTAAGTGTGAGAATGACAAAATTAATGTTAACAGTTTCTTGATATATTCTGAGTATACCTAAGTGGATTTTGAATTCAGATTCCTTTTGTAAAATCACCGTAAGTTTATAGTGATTATCGTCTGCACAAATGCGGACAGGTGAACTGTAGGGAAGGTGTGAATATTCGATATTGGATAACAATCAATGAATAGCTCGACAATGTATGTTTTTATAGATAATAATTAATTGTTTACCTACAGAGACAATTGCCAACTGTCAAAAACAAATGTGTATGGTGTAAGTCTTTTGGGATCTGCTTCCCTTCTTTGATGCATTGGATTGCCTCCATGCTGTGGATGGGAACACATCTCTCTTCGCCCGGAAATGCACATATATCATGCAACCGGCGATATAAGTTTTAGTCCATTTTTTTGCACAAACAAGCTGTCTTGCCTCGTATGCAAGGCTTTCACAATAGCGAGTCAAAGTGTCTTGAATATATATGCCATTGCCAAATGATTTTCGACCACATAAAGTCTTTGTCTCGCCTTGGAGTTTGTAAATTTAATTATTACCTTGCGATTTTAAGTTCCTTTTCGCTTGCCTTTACGGTGGCACCTGTCAATGTCTGAACTATTTAGTTGAATTCCACACTCAGCAGCTTTGTTCAACACTTTTGTCTCGACGTCTTCCGTGGGGGAACCAGAATCACCCGTGATACCAGTAATGTTGCCACACATACGCCGACCATACTGCTCAAGTTTGAGGCTATTTCATGTTTTAATTTTGATGTCTCTGCCTCAAATTGAGATATTATTTCCAGTTGTATTTCTCTGATTAAATCAAACTTGATTTCCTTAGCAACAATTGGTCCCAGGATTATACCTAGTTCAGCTAGTTGTTTCTGTTGTAAAAGATGACATATTTGTGTAAGTAGGTGGGGCATCTAGATGTAGGGTATCCGGGTTTGGGATATCAGAGAGTTCTGAATCCGAGATATCTATTGTTTCGAAGTATTCGGAGTCACTATCGTTAGTTTCGTTAGTATTTTCGTCTAAGCGAAATCTATACATTTTGACGATCGGCTTCTGCCCTGGCGATGATTTATTCCGCTTTCGTCTCGACATAGGGACTCGGCTGATCAATATCACAGGTCAACAGTTATCTAATTGCAATATTTACCGCTTACTTGTCAATTAATATTCACTTTAGGAGTGTATACCTTTTAGATCTATTGGCGAGGTAACATTATAGCACACTTTTATGTCGCGTTCACATCTGGATACAGTTTTATTGATGAAAAACTCACATTTTCTTTGTCAGCGGAAAATGAAACGCCATGATTTTTCTCAAACCGGAAGTATTTTTTAGGTTTGTCTATAAAACATGCAGGAGATGCACTAGTTGTGTTATACTTATATTGCCTATTATTGCTGCCGATTTTGTCAGAGGAAATAGCCTGGCGGTGATTTCTTAATTTTACCCTTTCCCATTTTATTGGGATGACAACTTGAATATGGTAAGAGTGAGTTGTGATGCACCCTTGAATATGATTTAAACCACCATCAGCCGTTTTGCAACTGAAAATTCCAAGTCGTTTGCTCAATTGTCAACGCTTGTCACATACCTTGCCTCAGATGTATCGTGTAATTGTTTTTGTTTCGATACGTGCTTCATGTGGTCATTGAATGCTACATTTCCTGTTCGACGTGACGTGTATGTCTACATTTAGATTGATTTCTACTTAGAACTGCGGTTTTAAAAAACGCTAGCTCTGCTGTAATCATTCTGAATTGTGCCTGCCGATATGTAATAAGTGTAACCTGGTACAGGTATATGGTGAAATATTGTTCCTCAACCGGGACTCGAACCCAGGGTCTCTGGTTTACCGTACCAGGGCTCTAACAGCTGAGCTATCGAGGACACACGGTTAGGAATCAATATTTCACCACATACCTGTACCCGGTTACATACACCTCCACCAGATTGAAATTCGTCCCTGAATTTCTAGTGGAGTTAACTCCAGGCCGGCTGTCACACTTATTTTCATACTGTTTCATGCTTACAGACACGTTCCTGGCTCCCGGACGAGCCCCCAAATATAACAGGTGGTAAAAAATCGTTCCTCAACCGGGACTCGAACCCAGGGTCTCTGGTTTACCGTACCAGGGCTCTAACCGCTGAGCTATCGATGACACACGGTTAGGAATCGATATTTCACCATATACCTGTACCCGGTTACATGAGCATAAATAATACATATACTTAATAGGGATAAAAACAGCGAGATAAACATATAAGCTGTATGAAAACTGACGGACATTGCATTATAAAACCTATTATAGAAAAGTACACTGCAGCTAGTAATAGGTTTCATTAAATTTCCATCGGTGATAGATCTGGATTTTCACCATCAGTATTCATTAATAAGTGACCCACAACACAAAAACAACTGTCTATGACTTTGAGGTACGATGTCAATAACGTGCTCAGGACGTCGACGGCATTAGCCTAAAACGTTCAACAAAGCGCAACATTATGTACCAATGATGCACAGACTGATTTGAAATGCAAACTATTAATTATAAAACTACTGGGTTTGAATTTAATGAACTCCTTCATTTTATGGTAGACATGTTTTTTTTTATCTCACTCACATCTGCTGGTTCGTGAAAATATCTAACGTCTACCATCTCGCTAAGGATTTCTATATGATCGTTATAATATTAACTGTATGCAACTGAATAATTCACCGGAATCGAGGTGCATCGGTTCTCATGGTTTGTTCACGGTATTGATCCAGTTAAAGTAATGCACGACAACATGTTTTTTACGAAATATTGGGCATCATCGGCCATCACGGTTATATTCTTGGTATTAGATAAACTTAATACACGAATAAAACAGTGCATGCTATGTTAATGCTCAACTTGAAAAGGTACACAAAATATTGACAAAAAAACAATAAATATGTATTTAGTGTTTTACGTTTGAAGTGTTATCGACTTAGAAAATAAAAAAAACAGTAACTGCTAAATAAGAGTTAAGTTATATTTTGTAGAATATATATCATCTGAAACATATTAAGAGGTCGACAGCAAGCGTTTCTTAATTGAAGTCTAATTTGAATTGTTCATTTTAACACGTTTTCTATAGTGCTGTTGACATTATGTTAATCCATTATTTTTTTATTTTTTTCTCCTGGACGTGCATAATAATTTACTTTGACAAATATGAGTTAAATATTGATTGCTAGTAATGACTATATATTTATCGTGCCGCGGCCATCAATGCTTATATAAAATGGTTATTGAATTTATATGGAATTGCTGATGTACTTTTTGCGAAAAGGAACGAGCCTCCTATCGAGTTGATTTTCTGAATAAAACTTCAACACACTTTTAATTTCATACTTTCGTATTGTTTGAGTTACTCTATCTATATAATTCCTTTCAATGTGTACCATAGGATTGCATTCGTGTCTTGTGTTTCATTGTCATATGCATGTACCTCGGATGATTACTTGGCTCTTAATGACGCCATGCCATGACAGTATACTACCATCCCCACCCATCCGCCTTAAACGAGGATAAGGAACGTTCATAGTGCAACACTATGGACATATCGTTCTTTTCAAAAGAATGTATAACACAAAGAAAAAACAAACATGTAGTCAAGGAGGATTGCACCAAGCACTGGCCTGATTATATTCATAATTAGTGGTCCGTAGTTGTACTAATTTGGAGAGTTTAACATACATAACAATCTATTAATTTATGGAATTAGTGGTCGTGGTTGTATTTATTTGTGGAGTTTAAAATACATATGAATCTATTAATTCTTATTACATATACATATATACCTGTGTAATAATAAGTAATTATTCAATGTGACTATGCTTAATTTAATAATTTATTCGGAGTTTACCTGTTTTATTTTAATATACTAAATATGTTTCAGGCCTCAAATGCTGTATGTTCAAACTCAATATAACTATAGAGAACAAGAAAATATTGATGCAAGCCAACAAGTCACCATAGATAATGCATAGCACTATATGGTTTATTTCATCAATAAAGACATGATCCCTGCATTGTTTCAGGTGCTATCTCGCTCGCATCAAAAGAGCAGTGGCAGAAAAACAATAACGTGGCTCCAGCGTAAATGGAGTTTCTACGATAGAATTTGCAGCAACTCTGCAGTTCAGGGTGAGAAAGTTCTAGGCCCATTTTCCATATTTTATCTCGATGTACATGGAAGATGAGCCTGGTATGTTCATGCCTGTTAGGTGCCATATAACCTTTTCATGTGTTGGTGCGCCTTAAAACCCCAATTCAATTCATCAATAAAGCATTATACGCACCGACTCACGGCAACCCAGAGGGCATTACAAGCACGTATTTGCTCTAATTCATAGATGAGGCGGTGTTAGCATGTTAGTGTATGTCTATTCTTTGTCATCATCATTGGACAAAGAGAGTTTTGATTTTTTATATAAGCAGCTACCTAACAGTGTATTTGCACAACTCCAATGCTAAATTAAAATAAAATAAATGCCTGTGTGAGTATATAACACGACTGTATAACTAGCATTAGTAAATAAAACACACTCCAAAGCCCGTGTGGGTTTACAAACCTACAAACCTGCCCCCATAACCGGTGTGATTTTATAAACCAGCCTCCAAAGCCAAGGTGGGTATTACAGTTGCCTCCAAGTTGACAATTGCTTTTATCTCTGTGGATTAATAAAATATCGTCGCCTTTCAAACTAAATACTGTGCGGATGCGGAACCTTGATATGAACCCTGATATGCACCTTCATATGAACCCTGATATGAACCTTGATATTAACCTTGTTATGGACCCTGATATGAACCTTGATATTACACTTGATATGAACCATGACATGAACCCTGATACGAACCTTGATGTTAAAATTGATATGTACCCTAACATATCCCTGATACCTGATATGAATTCTGGTATGAACATTGATATGAAAACTTGTTAAAAAGTTTATCAAAAGTGGTTATGACCCTATCATTTTGCAATGCACTGCATGTTTAGTGGTTGACCCTTATACAGTTTGCCACTTTGCAGTCCTCTTTGATTGTGCGATAAATGTACAAATTGTGGACCTTATGATGACGTCTATCTAAATTTTCATAGGAAGGTAGAGTTTGATGTTTGTTTTAAATCTTGTCTTGTCGTACCCATAGCGGTTTGTTCTCTTATTCCTCTGGCTTTCTAGTATGACACTATGTCACCTGGGCATTAATAAAGAACAAGTCCGTGCTCCTTACTACAAACTTTAATAACCTTTAAAACTATCCCATGTTAATGTCTGATCGTATAGTGGTATATTAATTCTAACAGACTCTACTGTCCAACAAATCTCTACATTCTACAGATCCTAACAGATTCTCCCAGATTCTTACATCTTCTTACATATCCTCCTCTAGCTAGTAAACATCACAGTATACACCTGCACCCACGTGTAATCATCTTATTGGATTTCTACACATTTATTCAATTGGTCTAGTACAGTATCCCCGCCTACGATATACCTCAGTAAGATAATATTATATCTGCTATTTGAGAAGATCATCCAAAATTGTCATTGGTCATTTATTATTAACTGTTAGATACTTCTACCACTTGTTATTAAGCTATTATTATTACTTATTAAAGGGTCTGGTAGTGTTACAAATTCCTCCCATATTTAATTTGAAAGGTTATAATTAAATTAGAACAGTTCTAATAGAGTTCTTTGACTAAAACGTAAGATTAAATGTTTGTGCCATTAGTCACTGTATAACATATAAATAAATCCAGTACACATGGAAGAAAGAATGCAGTTCAAATCCACGGTAAATTTAAATGCCTCGGCACAAAAGTTAGCCACAAGAATCACTGCAAAGCGTCTATGTATATGGCCACGTCCACTGCCATCGTTGTCCCGGTATCGTCATGGATTGTCCAGTTTTGCTCCACCAAACGTTACACCATCGGCCCTCAGACGAACGTGTTCCATGGCATCGTCCCATAATGTTTGTCGTACCATTTTAGATAACCGCAAGTCCCTTTAAAGTTGTATGCAGAGAGTTCATTAATCTGTCCAGGTTAATATACTCCGTAGGATATCAGCAGGTAAATTCCCTATATGTAATTCCGAACACCTGTTGTTGATAACGTGGTACCGTAGTTCCAATTAGCTATATGTAAACGATTAGCGTCTATTAGCGTCTAGCAGTTCCTCTCCACCTGTAGCTCACTAATTGTATACAGCAAAGATATGAGTTTACTGATCTCCAAAACGCTTCCAAATAGTTTCCGACAGGGTCATATTTACACACATTGGTTCAAATACTTGAATATTGTAAAAGTTAGTTGTGTATGGGGTAGCATTCGGGACTAAACCACTGTTAGTCCGTCAAAATTACACATGTTCTATTTACAACAAGTCTAGATTCATTTTGTTGACTGACGTCACCAGTTTATATAAAACCAGTGTATATAAGTGTATATATTATTATACTATGTTCACAATTACATAAATATATATATATAGCGCTATTCCCTAGTATTACTCGTGTGTTCACAGTTCTACATATATCAATATATCCGGATATTTACACAGATACCGTGTCAACTTGACCTAAATTCGGGTAGATCATTTTATCACGTGATGAAAGGGTTGACCCATTTTTAGCGCAAAACATGCTGTCCGGAAATCTGAGCCGGCATCGAATCCCTTCTATCTTCTCTGAGAGTTTACCGTATACTCACACAAAACTTTTGGCAGAACAGAGTTTTAGACTGTTATCCCCAGTGATCAGAGCTGTTAAGGCAATTGTCCCAAATAAAAATCCCCTATTTTGAAAGTTTGAGTTTTCAAATTCCCCAATATTGTGTTGCATTGGAATGACTATTGATATTTGAAAGTATAGGAGGAAGGGTACACTTTTAAATCTGATTTATGTTTGCATGACGTATTAGTACTTAATACTCAAATAGTATTACTCTCAGCGTTTTCTGAACCATACAGAAATATGATTCTTAACTTAAAATTCAACAACACATATGTTTGAAGCCTAAAGCAACCCACTAATTCAAACAACACATATGCTTGAAGCCTAAAGCAACCCACTAATCGCTTTGATAGCTGCTGCTATCTTATTTGTTTTCTCATTTTTTGTCTGTCTGTCGGGGTTTTTCCGTGAAAAACGCTTCCTGCGTGAGATAACAGAAATGTCATTTTCGTTTTTACCTGGCTTGAAATTAATCATGACTCACTTACATTAAAGCGATTTGCAGCCAAATCTTGATTCAAATACACATCCCATGTATTCAAATTATCCTTCAATTTCTTTGCTAAAATATCACCTAACACGCGATGGTACCGTTCGATTGTGTTACTCTGAGGATGGTAATATGACGTAGTAATATGATGAATGTTCAAAGTAGCCAGTGTCTCTTTAACAGTTCTATTTATAATTTCCCCGCCATTGTCAGACACCAGAGCAATCGACGCCTCGTATATTGGAAATAGTTCTTCAATTATCAAATGTGCGATTGTAGCAGCACTTTTATCTGGTACAGGAAATACCTCGGGAAAGCTCGAAAATAGGTCGATAAAACTTACGATGTACTTACTTTTTACCATACAGTGATGTTGGATATGGGCCAGAAACGTCCACAACTATTTTTGCAAATGCATAAGGAGGAATATCAGTTTCTTGCAATGGAGGTGTGATCTTTTGCAAGTTTCTGGTTTGACAAGTTACACAACAAGAGACATAATTTAGCAGTTGTTTAAACATGTTTGGCCAATAATACTTCTGTTTAATTTTGTCATATGTCTTGTCAACTCCCATATGACAATTAGAGTCATGTTATTGCTGAATAACCTCTAGTCCTAAGTGACTTGGGAGATAGAGAGGTAAGATAGGATCAGAATCGGCGTTTGAGATATAGTACAATATATCATTGTGAATAACATGCCTATTTGCTAATGTAGGTGTTAATTTGTCATTTCGAAGTCCAGCCTTAATTTCTACTAAAATTTCGTCTTTTTCCTGTTCAGTTACCATGTCTATGCCAGGTTCGAGCTTAGGTTTTTGCAAATGATCTTCAAGATTAACATTGCACTTAACATACTTCCTTGGCTCAAACCTGTTCCAATTCAGTGCATTAACTAGATAGGTGTTATCATTGATGTCAGGGTCATAACCATCAGCATCCTCGGGTACAGCATCTAAGGGCAAACGTGATACTCCAACTTGCAGTCATAGCCCGCGATACCCAGAGCCACATTTAAATTTTCTTATTTTGCATAGTGGAATTTAACATATATATTTCAATGGAAGGTGATATGACCTAATTATGAAGGTTGCCCCATGTAAAAAGTGGTCTAACTTCTGCAAGGTGTAATGAATCGCAAAAGCTTCTTTCTCTATAGTAGACCAACGACATTGGATATCACTCAACTTGTGAGACAAAAAGTGAATGAGTTTTTTATTTGTTATACCAGGAACAGCCTCAGTTTGTTCATCCACTGACTGTGTCGAGCAAACTCCTATGCAATTATTACTTGCATCCGTATAACTGATATAAGGTTTACCTGGGTCAGGGTAACCTAACATTGGTAATATTGCTAAACTGTTCTTCAAACTTTCAAAAGCCTCCTGACAGTTAGAGTCCCACTTAAATTTAGGATATTTTTTTGTGATAATTATGATTGGTTGTGTTATTTCCGAAAACGTTGGAATAAATCGACGATAATAACTGCACATACCAATAAATACCTCTTTTACACAGATAAGCGCAGGTAATGCTTTTATGACTTCCACTTTCTTTGGATTAGGTTTAATTCCGTCGCTATTGACAACAAAGCCTACATAATCAGTCTTATACTTTTTCAATGTGTGCCAGATGTTCTTCAAGTTTTTGAATAGTTTATTTCATACAAAAAGCCATAGGCCCATGAGTACACAAATGCTTATTTAACACTATACAAATTATCAATAGGTGTGATACACTATACATAGTAACTATTATCAAGTGATTAAGCATGGTTCAACTGAAGTATACTTGTGTATAACTGAAAATAAAGATGTCATCAAGAATATCAAGATGTCATCAAGATAAGCAGTTGTGAAACTGTCTAACCCAGCAAGAACATATTACATAAGTTCTTGAAATATAGCTGGTGCATTGGTTAACCCAAAAGGCATGCCATTGAACTGAAATATTCCTCTATGACAAGCAAAAGCTGTCTTTTCAATGTCATCTTTGTTCCTGGCTACTTGCCAATAACCTGATTTGAGGTCTATTAATGAGAAGTATTTTGCTTTCCCTAAAAGAACCTATAAGTCGCCTACCAATGGCAAATGGTACGCGTTTGATTTTGTAATTTCATTTAAGGCCCAAAAATCTACACAAAATTGTATAGACCCATCCTTTTTATCTACAATAACCACAGGGAAACTCCAAGGAGATTTTGATCTGGAAATAATATTTGCTTCTAACATTTCTTCTATTGCCTGATCAACTATTTTTCGGTTGCTTTGTGGTGTTCTATAGGGTCTTAATTGCATTGATTTATGGTCGCCTGTGTAAATTTTCATTTTGACTGTTTCAGTGTGACTTAAATCAGTATCTTTCTGTGCAAACAGATCAGCTGTTTGTTTTAGTAATTTAATTAATTTTGCCTAAAATTCGGGGGGAGCTATCAAATTCACTTTGATCCTTAAGATCACCATTTTGATCTTTAGTTACACGAGAAATTTGTTGATTTTGAATAAATTCTATTTTAGCAACGCGCATCCTCTCCTTAAGGTAAGTATTTTGTTTGTGGTGTTTGTTATCACAATAGGAAAAAAATATCTCTTTTTACTTTTGAAACTGAATTTGCAACTAATAAACCTGGTTCATAGCTAATAAAACCACGTACAACTGCTGAAACATGGTAAGTTTGACCATTTGTTTGAAAATTAGGACTTTTCCTAACTCGACAATTACAAACTACGCTTGTTTGAGGTTATAAGTTTAGTTTTATACTTCAATCGAAATATCGATGAAATGTGAATATCTTCCTGAAGTGGTACATATTTACCAGCGACCCTAATACACCCAAGGTCATAATAAATACGAACACCATTATTAAGCAACCAATCTTTTCCTATTATTTTTCTCCTATTCATGCCCCTGAACACGTAAAATGTATGACTCATTTTGGTACCTCCTATCTCAAAAATGATTTCTGTGCTCCCATCGCAAAAAAGCGGTCCACCAGTAACAGACTGTAAATAAGCTTTGCGAGTTGTATCTAACTTTGGTTTTAGTTTAAATTTGTCATAAACGTCTCGATGAATTAATGACACGTCACTTCCGGTGTCAATTAACACCTAAGATTTTGTTTCTGGATCCTTAACAAACAAGAATTTGGGTTTGATGTTAATGCAATATTAAATGTGGGTTTGCTTCTATTTTTCCTCCCACCGGCTTCTACATGCGAGGAGCGGAATCTTTTAACTGAAGCGTAGCCATTCTACGTTGCTGTCCGTTCGACCAATTTGTCTCATTTCGACATTCAATGGCAAAGTGACCTATTTGTTGGCACTGCCCACACACTAACCGGGTACGGTCGATCGGCCTACGACGGGGTATATTTTCAGTAATAGCATTTACTTCCCGTTTTTTCTTTCGACACTCATCCACTACATGACCACTCTTATGACAATAAGAACATTTTTGCCTCCTTAAATGGTCAGCTTCCATGGGCTGTTCATGTGTTGGTTCATTGTTCTGATAATGATGACTTGTCCTCAACTGAAACCTCTTTCTAAGGTTCTGTTCTGCTGTTGCAGTAGCAATTGCATCTTGCAACGTGTTTTGGTTGGTTCTCGTGACTCGAAGTTTCATTCCATCGTCATGGAGACCATCGATAAAATACCCTATCAATTGTCTATCCCTAACGTCTTGGGCCTGACCTGCAAAGGCGTCATCACCTAAGGCAATAAGACGTTCGGCATATACCTGAATTGTCTCATTACGTTTTTGAAGGACTTTGCGTAATAACAAAAGTGCATGTTGTGGGTCAACAACTTCAGCAAAACGAGCTTGAAGTTTTGCTTTAACTTGTGCCCATGTGTGGGTAGGGTTTGCATCCATAAACCTTTTCAAGAAATCACTAACGGGACCCTTACTTGCCTGATAAGCAACCAATTTAATACTGTCATTTGCCATGCCAACCAACAAAGAGGATTTATCAATACTGTTCATCCAATCCTTAAATAATTTGCTCTCCCCCTCAAATGGCGTTAGGACTTTGGCTACACCCTGAGCCCCCATGGTTGTTGTTAACCCCGAATGCTGATCACCCATTACCCTAAACGTGTTAACTAACGCAGCATGCTCTGCCATAATTGCCAGAGTAATACAGTAAAGCTACTCACGGTTGTCGAATATGCCTCCAGTTATTCTTGCACGTATTGCACAATTGTCACCAACCGTCAACAAAGTTCATTTATTATCGACTATTGTCCACAAACATGTTCAGAAGCTGCCCACAACACCAAGTTCGAAGTGTTAATTATGTCGAATTAACACATAATCCTGATCACGATAGCACCAAAAGAAGTCCTGTGACACCATGTCACCAGGGCATTAATAAAGAACAAATCCGTGCTCCTTACTACACACTTTAATAACCTTTAAAGCTCCCCATGTTAATGTCTGATCGTATAGTGGTATATTAATTCTAACAGACTTTACTGTCCAACAAATCTCTACATTCTACAGATCCTAACAGATTCTCCCAGATTCTATCTTCTTACATATCCTCCTCTCGCTAGTAAACATTCCAGTATATACCTGCACCCACGTGCAATCATCTTATTGGATTTTTACACCTTTATTCAATTGGTCTAGAAAAATATCCCCACCTACGATATACCTCAGTAAGATAATATTATATCTGCTATTTGAAAAGATCATCCCGAATTGTAGAATAATGGTCATTTACTATTAACTATGAGATACATCTACCACTTGTTATTAAACTATTATTATTACTTATTAAAGGGTCTGGTAGTGTTACACTAGTCTCTTCCTTATGTTGCCTATAAATGCTGCCTTGTTTGTTAGAGAATATAACCCGGCGGGGATAACTTTATTCACACTGGCCCATTATATTGGGGTTACACTAGGGTAAGAGTGAGGTTTGGTTCACCATAGAACCTTGTTTAAACACATGTTAAACATCCATCGGCCTTTTTTCCCACTGAAAATTCCAAGGTGATAGCCCTATTATCAACCCTTTTATTATTGTACTGACATAGTTATCTTGTCTTTTATTAAACTGTTTAGTTTTTTTGTTTCTGTGCGTGTTTGTACTGTGGTCCTTGAATGCTGCATTTCCTGTTCGACTTTTATATCAACTGATATGAACTTTGGTGCACAGTTGGCTGATCGGAAAATACCGAACTAATCGGTCTTCATTTGCATAGTTGTTTCACTAGTGTAATATGATACATGTATCATGGCATTATAACACTCCCATAATGAAAGTAAGGTGAAACATAAGAACTCTCACTAAACATTGATTATAGGCCGCGTCTATGCTCGGTATGTCAAGGGTACACACGGTACCATCATGTTATTTTAAACGCCTCCAACAGTTGATACGATACTGAGATGTCTGCCGTTTCACCCTGATATTTGACAGAAAATGCGAGGCCTTCGAAACGTTGATCGGAAATTTGATGTTGAAAGTTTTGGAATTAGGAATATGTGTGTAAATAAAACAATTATTCAGTGTTTAAACGGATCAAACGTATCCTTTCTTTAACACAGGAAACACATGTTCGCAATTTTACAATTAAGCACAACATCCAAACCAGTTAATGTTTGGGAAAAGCAACATTACTTTCATTAGGATGGGTTGTGTGGTCTGAATTACCATTTAGAACGTTAATATCTTGTTGATTCTAAATCAAATGAAAATCCCAAGATGATAACCACGGCTCAATGATAGTTGGTTAACGCTTCTCCCCTCGAATCGTGGTATTGATACAAGGCAATAACTAAATTAATCTGCATACAATGTGCAAATATTACATTTAAACATAATGGCTACATGTTTATTTCCATAGACAATTTGAAGTAACTTGTTAGCGCCATCAGTCTAATTCTGCCCATTTGATTTTCAGACAATTCCACACGGAATTTACTCACAATTTGTAGTTGGTCTAAAATGAAATTTAACTTCATCGTGTTCATGCACCAGGTAAAGGTAGGAAAGTATGTTTATCGTTAATATATAAAAATGTTGCCAGTCCTCTCAGCCATTCGAATGATACATAAGGTGGTTTACTTATAACATCATTTGGTTTTGAAATGGAAATAAAAGTATGTATACAAGTCGAGCAGGAAATGTAGCATTCACAGAGCATATTCAACCAAACATGCATTCAAGGACAAACAGAAGCGAAGTATACGACACCATACACATAAAATAGTTGACACTAGAGATATCGCATTGGAACGGTTAAGTGGCGTTTAAACCAGATTCTATGATGCATCAAATCCCACTCTTACACTAGTATCCTCCCAATAATCTCTGACAACGTATACTCTTGAAATTCCAGTTGCTGCACCACTACAACCATTTCCAACCCTTTAACGTCTTGTCCTACTGTCGTTAAAGTTCACGTCAAACTATATTGTGATAAAGCGTATGAAAACTCTGGGATACTTGTTTGTCAAACAATCAGGAGACGTTATGGATACATTTGCAATACACATACACTTTATGTATAAGTACGTATGAATTGTCAATGATATATACAAGCATACACGATTACTACATCACCTTTATAAAAAACAATCGTATAGCTCTCATTCGAAAACTCATTTACAAACGACAGTTTAGACAAGTACACCATGTAATTTCTAAAACAGATTAACAAAAGCAAAAACAGAAAAACCGAGGTGTGTGTCCTGTGTAACACATGTGTAATATCTCGAAAACGACAACTGTCATTTTGTTCGTTTCACCCATAGTTGTCTCGCTTAGGGCAAAGCATTTTGTTAGAAACTGGGTCCATACGCCGGTGGTCATGGAATGTTTCGAAAATACCACAATGAATGTTTTATTTTCACCGTCACATGCATTCCATCATTGGGATGGCTTAAACGTTCTATTGATATTTTAATTGTTGAGGTCTGCTCTAGAGGTGTAAACAGTAGCAAGCACTACCTTACAATAGTTTGATTTCTGTTTTGATTTACCTGATGTGTCATTTGTTATGTTTTCAGTATATTGTTTTCAGTGGACGCATATATGTCCAAAGAACACATTTCTAGCATCGTATTCGGCAATTAACAATCTGTTTACGTTATGGGCAGGGCCATTACTTATATGATAATCACGTGTTGTTTGACACTATTGCTATGTAAATATGTCTTTGCAGTAAACGCATCCGTAGCAATCCGTACTCAATTGGAGAGCTGTCAATGACTTTACTTGGTTCATATATTTTTAAGAAAATATCATATAAAGTCTCCGTTCGGAAATAAGGTGAGGTCCATTCGTTGCGCATAATGTTTAAACTATAAATACACATTTCGCTAAGCGGAGCAGTGTTGCAGTTAATTGTATTGCACATCTAGTATTAAGTACGATGCAGTAATTTACACAAGAAATGAAAATATATTTTCGTCAGTAAGGATATTTTAATAAGGTTCAATCGTTTACTTATATCATGTATATAGATTTCTTTTGTATAATGATTTCCAAAAAATAAGATGTACAATACAAGCTAGACGTATTAGACAATACATGAGGATGAAACATTTCCATATAACAAATCCACAGGGGCGTAATGATAATAGTTATCGCAAGGAAATATCTGAAAATATCTTATTAATATTAATATTTTTTGCTACAACTCAATGTCCTAGACGAGACGGAACGGTCGCATGTAACTGTGACAGTTGATTATTATCATACTACATGTAGCAGGCATTTCCCCCGCGTATATATACTTTGTTTAACACACGCTGGCACAATTTTCTGATCCCAGAGCCATATTAAAAATAGGAGAAATTTTCTAGAAATTGTAATCCGAATAAGATTATATATGTTGATGAGTGTTAACATAAAACGTATTTTTCTCGGCAATCGTCTTATCGATTTATTTCAAAATATTTCAAATGTTTCTTAATTCCTGTTTTTTAAGTATAAATAAACTATTAGGAATGCTATTTTCAACTGAGCAAAATAGTTCCGGTCCTTAATACTAATAATAACTCTCCTAAGGACGATGGCTGTTCATTTTCCATAATTTGATATTCTACTGCTGAGCATGTCATCACTGTTTAGATAAAAGTAGCTTCCATTTGTTGTCTAATTATCAGAAGTACATATAGTCTTGGGCTATGCTCTTTCATTCGTTGCGTGCTGAAATGATCGCCCAATCCATTATTTGTGCTTAAGATGAAATGTTGAAGTAGAGAACAAGCTAGCTGAAACTCTCTTTCTACTTGGAAATGGTTAAAACTTAAAATAATAGACATTGGTATTGTTTATTTCATACAAAAAAAAAACACGGTGATTATTACGATATCAATGCTTTCGTTATTAGTTTGAGTTCGGAAATCCAATATTTTCATGAAAGCAAAATATTGGGTTATCTTCTATTGCTACGTACGATTAATCTGCTGTTGTGTTAGTTGACGTCAACATTTTTTATTTCTTGAATTTCTTAGCAATAATTCGTATACTCTAGTTCAGTCTACTGAGGATGATGTTAATTCGACGTGTTTAACTCACTGTACCACTTTCAAGGCAGACAAAAAGCAAAACACAAAACACAAACCAACTTGTCATCTACACTGTGATTGATGCCCCCATTAAAACAAACAGAGTATCATCTCCTTTTTATTTCTGAATATTGAACAAGAGTTAGGAACTGGAAATATGAGAGAAGAAATTGTTTGAAATTAAAATGTTACATCATATAAAATCAACGTTATAGATATGTAAGCTGATATTAATTCATATTTAGGTATATTAATTTCAATATGGCTTTTATTTGTTTATATTCAAATATACATGATCATCTTGGTGTTATACTTGCATTGCCTGTTAGTGGTGCCATGTTTGTTAGATGATATAGCCCGGCGGGAATATTTCATTTTTATTGGAAGGACACTAGTAAAAGAATGGGATTTGGTGTACCCTAGGCTCTAGATTAACCTCTAGCGGCCTTTTGCAACTGACAGTTCCATGGCGGTAGCGCTATTGTCGACCATTTTGTGTGTGTGGTGTCGCATACAGTGCTTTATCTTTCCTTGTAAATGTGTTTGGTTGTGTATGCGTGTTTTGGTTGCCAGTCCTCTGTGAATGGTACCTTTTCTGCTCGAATTGTATACATACATGTATTACCATTTCAAAACCAAATGATGTTATAAGTAAACCACCTGATGCATCATTCGAATGACTACACGTCCTGCCAACAATTTTATATAATGAAGATAAACGAAAACATACTTTCCTACTTTTAGCTGGTGCATGAAGTTAAATCTCATTTTAAACCAACTATAAATTGTGAATAATTTCCCTGAGGAATTTTATGGAACACAAATGGGTAGAATTAGATTAATGGCGCTAACAAGTTATTTCCGATAGTCTATGGAAATAAACATGATAGCCACTCCGGTTAAATTAATGTAATATTTGACCAACGACGTGTCATGCAGATTAATGTAGATATTGCCTTGTAGCAATACCACTTTTCGAGAGGATATGCATTAAACAACTCCCACTTAGCCGTAGATACCATCTTGGGATTTTCACAGATACTGACGGGCTACATTGTACTTCAGAACACAGAACACAGCCTAACGAAATTAATGTTGTTTTTCCCAAACCTTACCTGGTTGCATGTTTTGCCTAATTAAAATCGAGCCGACATTCCGACAGTAAAACAGAGTTTTGGAATCCAGCTATATTTACCGAATGCTAATAACTGATTTGATGTCGTGCATAACATTGACATGTCGAGCATTGACGTGGCCTATAATCAACGTTTAGTATATTTTTATATCGCTTAACTTTCTGTGTGAGAGTGTAAAAAATAACCGTTGAAAAGGGGATCCCTTCAAAGCAACAATTAAATACAAGACAGAAACGTAGCGGGCACGGTTTTATTGTTTGAGTCTGGTGATAAGCGGCAGTATCATTTGCATTACCTCTCACGCCCCCTAATATCGGCTTAAGAGTCAAAGGACCAGTAAGTAATACGAGGCTCGTATTTTGTTATCTCTATGAACAATATGAAATAGAAAATGCAGACACCGAACTATGGAATGATGTCTCTGTTTTACCGACCAGCATTTATAAATATGTTTTTGTTCTTGCATTGTACCAAACCCATATAGAACAAATATAGATTAAAAATCAGGAAAAGCAACATTGAAGGACGACAGTCAGCCTCAAAAACACAAACATAAACAAAGAACAAATTTAAAGATGAATAAAAGGCCAAATAAGACATCACAAACACATCACAAACACAAAAGGGTTGACAATAGGGCTACCGCCTTGGAACGGTCAGTGGCAAAAAAGTCCACTGGGGGTTTAAACCAGGTTGTAGGGTGCACCAAACCTCACACTTAAACTACCGTCAAGCCAATAAAACGGGACAGTGTAAATAAAGAAATCCCCACTATGAACTAGTCTCTAACCAACACGACAACATTAATAGGCATTAACACAAAGATGCTCATGTATATATCAATACAAAACAACAATAGCCTAGAAAGCCACAAAAAAAGTACTCAATTACTTGGCAGAAGCCAGAGCAATAAAGAGAATAAACCATTGAGGGCACGACAAGACAATACTGCAGAAACACATCAAACGTCACTGTCCTTTTGGGCTTTAGGTAGACGTCATCTTAGGGTCCACAGGAAGACATGTCATCGCACAATCAAAGAGGAAAGCATAGTGGCGAACAGTAAATGGGTCCACCACCAAGCATGCAGTGCGTTGCAAAATGATAGGGTCATAACCTCTTTTGATAAACCTTTTAACAAGTTTAACAAAGATAGTATGAAAATGATCATGACCAAGGATCTTACGAAGTTTGTAAATCATGACAAAATAGAAGTCAGGTTGTGATAGTCCTTGTCGCAGAAAAGTTCTTAAATTACTTTTATATTTGGAAAGAAGATCAGGGTTACGATAATACAATTTTGCAAAGGTTTTACGAAGTTCATGGTAACGGTAAACCAGATGGAGTAGCTTTTTAGTTATTCAAAGATTACGAATATTCAACCCCCACCTCGGGTACAAGCTCTAGAAAAACGAATAAGTTGAGACACATACAACCCATAAAAAGTTGCTTGGGGAATTAAAATGGTCATATATTTTGCTAATTATTTCACCATTGTCAATTGAGAGATGTAAATTAAGAAAAGAAGCTTTAGTATCAGAAATATTAGCTTTGTTAAAGAAATATAAAAAGATCGGACAGGGAAAGCAGCATTCAAGGAGGACAGACAACCACAAAACACAGAAACAAACACGCAAACAGACAAATAAGAAGGCAAAAGCAATATGCAATGCAAACGATATCACAAACACAAAAGGGTTGACAATAGGGCTACCTCCTTGGAACGGTCAGTGGCAAAGTACCCTACTGTCATCCCATTAAAACAGGACAGTGTAAATAAAAAATCCCCCCATGATCTTATCTCTAACCAACAAGGCAGCATAAATAGGCAACCAAGTAAAACACAAATATGCTCGTGTAAATATAATACAAAAGAACAAGAACAATAGCCTAGAAAGACACATTGAAGGTACTCAATGACTTGGCAGAAGCCAGAGCAACAAAAGAATAAACCAATAAGGGCACGACAAGAAAGATCATAGATAAACATCAAACGCCACCGTGCCATTGGACTTTAGGTAGGCGTCATCATAGGGTCCACAACCTGTCATCGAAAAATTAAAGAGTCAAGCATAGTGGCGAACCGTAAAAGGGTCCACCACCAAGCATGTAGTACGTTGCAAAATGATAGGGTCATAACCTCTTAAGTTGAAGTTCTTTTGGATATATATTATTAACCATAGTAGAAGAGAATGGGTTGTCAATGTTTAATATGTAATCCAGATACCGAGAGGTGTCATTAAATGCCTCAATAACATCTTCCTGGGTATCTGGTGAAGGACTCAACAAGAAATCTCTAACATAGCAATATAGAAACAAATCTGCAACAAATTGTGCAAAGTTCGTACCCATAGGAATACCAAATATTTGTCTATAAACTGTCATTCCATACCTGACGAAAATATTATCTAATAGAAAGATGGGTGCTTCACAAATTTCTTGGCAAGTCCACAGTGTTATTGTCTAAACTGTCTTTATTAAGGAAACTCTTTAATACTATTACAGTCCTAACATGTAGTATTTTCCATAGCAAATGTTTTTTTGAAGAAGAGCAATAAGCTTGTCTTTGATAAGGTGACGTGATAAGGTTGTATATAGTGTAGATAAGTCATAAGGCTAATAGACGAAACGTGACTGTGATTGACCCCTCTACAGTCAGTCATAACGCTTCACTTTTCACTTGTGCGATGACTGGACTTCCTCTTGGGACTCTATGATTGTACCTACTGAAACCCCAACTAAGGGAGGTGGGTGCACGAGCTTTCGTCCCTTGGGTTTTCTGGTCGTACCCTAGATTGGTTTTCTCTTTAGCTGCAACTACTATGGTTGTTCAGTACGATTCTGGATACATCCTGAGATGTTTATTATTTTGTATGTATATCTGTAGTTAGTTTCTCTGGATGTGGACTTTATTGTTAGACATTTCCTTTTGATGGGATGTAGTTTTGTTTATACTGTCTTGTCTATTTGGGCGCTGAAGACAGGATAATAGCGGGGATTGTGCGCATATAAAATAGATTCAAGCTAACCAGTAGGCCTTATTGCCTACTGACCGTTCCAAGTCGGTTTCAAGTCCTTGTTTGCAGTATAGTGCGGACCTACGATGCCATTGCGTTCGGACGCTGTGGTTTCTATAGGACCCTATATATCATTTTATATTGCAAATTTTATCAAGAACGTCTCCTGAATCTTTTATAGACCAACACAAATTAATCCCAGAGTTTTTAAAAGTGTTATCACAATATTGTTTAACGTGATCTTTAATAGCAGTAAGACAAGAAGTTAAACGTTTGGAGATGTTTGTGGTGGTGCAGGCACTAACATTGGAAATAAAGCGGGCCTTATACGGATTTTGTAATTTTGGAATTCAGTACATAGTTGGCAGTTTGTTTTACTTTTCGTCTACACCAGCCTTGAAAGTAGTGCACCGAGTGATAGGTGTGGAAACAACACAATCCTCAGTAAAATGATCTGGAGTATACGAATTAGTGCTACCGAGTTCCAGAGATAAATATATGACGTAATGTAGGCGTCAAACAATCATTACATTATTAGCTGCTTTATCAGCAGGAACTAAAACAAATTTATGACGAAATTCTTGAATTCCCGATTTTAAAGGAAAACCTAGGTCTCGGAGGAAGTAAAGAGAGGTTAGCATTATAAAAGTTAATACGTGTATCTATAATTTTAAAAATTGACATTTTCTAAGTGGAAAAAGAGTTTGGGGCCGCATGTTCTCTAGGACACCATTTTCATTACGTCAATGTTTTAGCTCATGAACTCGGGAGTACTAATTCGTATACTCCAGTGCAATCTACTGACGACAATGTTGTATCGACGCATATCACTCAGTATAAGATGTTCAAGGCTGGAATAGATCAAAAGCAAAACAGACTTTCACTGTATTATCAAGTCCTTGTTTTCAGTACTGTGCGGACCTACGATGCCAATGCGTTCTGACGCTGTGGTTTCTATAGTACCCTATATCTCATTTTTGCATTTACAACTGTGTCACTTTTGCAGTGTGGCGGTGGTAAAACATCTCCCCGTGCATGTGATCAATGTTGTTATTTTCACCCATCCTATAGAGATGGCGACGTTCGCCGTTGTTTTAGCGGGGTTCTGCGCTGTACTTTGAACAGTTTACACCTTATAAAAACATGAGTCGTATATTAAAAACACCAAAACATTCTTTCTTCTCTTAAACGTCACTCTGTGTCTACTGTTTATCTTCACCAGGGTAATTCTTATATTTTTACACGTAAATTATCGATCATTTTATCACGAATTAATCTTCATTCGGCATCTACCGTTCATATTCCTGGCACTAATTCTATATTCAGAAATACTGCTTCTCTTACATTAACACGACTTAAAACGTCTGTACTTAATCGATATAAAATTATACCACCAGTTAATGTTAATAGGTTAAACAGTAGACGTACGTTCTATCCCTGAATCCTTAAGTGCAACTCGAAAAGGTGTAGCGCATGTAAATATTTGTCGCTAGAGTCCACTATTAAGTCCACTACCAATGGTAGAGAGTTTAGTGTCAGTATACCTTCAGACATTAACTGACCGTCAAGTAATATCGTTTATGTTTGACCTGAAATCATCCTAAATGTGGTAAACAATATGTAGGCCAAACTGGTCAATCCAAGTTCTTTTTTCGTGAACATGTATATAAAATGCGTCAGTCGAAACGATTTGAAAACTGTTTTTATACACACTTTAGGGATTCGGGGCATTCCATAGATGATGTTAGCAGTCAGCCCGTGGAATATATTGAATTTGATAATACTGCTACCAAAGGTTACAAGATACAAGGTAGATATATTGCTGAACTCAAATGGATAAAGCATTTACAAACTACTTATCCATTGGGGTTAAACGATAACATTTATCAAGAAGGAAACATTTCCAATAACCAAGATATAGATCCTTTTAGCATATTGTCTATTCGTAAACGTAAACGACGGTCACATGGTCTCCGGAAGAACCATAATCTTAAACGTAAATTTAAGAAAGTCTTTACGTTTGCAGACCTTTATTCTATTTATAAAAAATCGGGTAGACACGCCCTCCTTAGCAAAGTAGTCTATCTTTGTCTTGCTTGCAGAAACTTGACGAAGAAGCGGATGCCATTTATGTCCGTACTAATCCATTATATGAGGTTGCATCTATTATTCAAAGTTACACGCAACATATTGTGCGTCCACATATAGATGCTCCATCTGACCATCAAAGGCATTTTTTGAAGATAACTTATGCTGATAAAGGCATCGATTTCATTAATTTAGCCGGTATTTTTAATGATATGCGGGTGACTGACAAAATGCCAAACTATTTCAAGACTATTGAGACTATGTTATATGTTACAAGTATAAGAAATCTAATAGAAATCTTATTTTCAATTGGATCGATTGGATCGTTTATGATCTTGAGATCGAGACATCTACTCCTACTGATTGAGATTATCAAAATTATAAATAGTGTTACGAACCTGCCGGTCACATTCTTAATGGAAATCTTGCTGTAATTGAGGATAAGAGGATTTGGCATTTAATTCCCAAAGGGCTAAGTATCGCCTTCTATCTGATATTGATTTTAATGCCTGTCGCAATGAAATTGCGGGTTCTTTAACTAATTTCTGTACAAAGTGGTGTAAGCGGGAAAAAACAGATAAACATGCACTTACTGCTTGGATGAAAACTATTTCAGAAATTGTTGAATTACGTATTTTATTTTACGAATCAAAACCATCCCTGCTTCCACGGCCTTTTACTTACAATTTACGACACCTTAAGAAGGGTAATCAGAATTTACATACTAAATTTGCTCTAGTTCCAGCAGACAAAGCTTCCAACAATATAATTATTGTCTGAAGACTACATTATATCAATACTTTAATGCTGAGCTAGCGAGCACTTCTGTTTATCTAACTAAACCTCTGCTGGAGACGGACATTGTTTCCCAGCATGTGGCCTTTATGGAGACTATAAAGGTTTCTATATATAGTAAGCAGCCGAAGCTCCTTACAATGTACGGGATACCCAAACTTCACACAATTCCTTACAAAGCACGTTTTATCGCTAATTCTACTTCTACGACCAATATATCAAAACTATTGACTTCCTGACTTTCCGCGATTAAAGTACATATTGTAAAATATTGCAGAAAACCTTTCGAGAACTCAGGAATCAATCTGTTTTGGTCTATCAAAAATTCTGGAGAAGTTCTTGACAAACTACGGTGTAAGCACGTTCTTGCCTCTTCTCTAAGCACCTACGACTTTTCTGCACTGTATACTATACTACCACATAATCGTATCAAAGAAAAATTGCTATAGCTTATTCAGAAGACATTTGATAGAGAAGGTACAGCTTTTCTAGCTTGTAATAATGTCAGGGCTTTCTTTACTAACTCCCCCATTGATAAATATAGTTTGCGGACTTGTACTGATGTTTGTAGAGCCTTATCTTTTCTTCTGGATAACATCTATATAAGATACGGTAAAACTATTTACCGCCAGATTGTTGGTATTCCTATGGGTACTAACTGTGCGCCACTTGTTGCAGATTTGTTTTTGTACTGCTATGAAAGAGATTTTATGTTGAGTTTGTCACCTGCTAGCCAGGGTGAAATTATTGATGCCTTTAATAATACTTCTCGGTATCTTGATGACATACTTAATATTGATAATCCGTTTTTTGCTCATATGGTTACTAACATTTAGCCCTATTGTCAAACATTATGTATTTGTGATGTCGTTTTCACTTATTATTACTTTTGCCTTTTTGTTTGTCTGTTTGCGTGTTTGTTTCTGTGTTTTGTGGTTGACTGTCCTACTTGAATGCTACTGTCCATGTCCGATCTTTTAAATTGCTTTACCACACCACCTTGCCAAAAACAAGCATATTGCCTTCATTCAAAAACAGTTCACCAGGGAAAATATTACATGTGTGGCCTTTAACAATATTAACGTGTTTTTTACTAACGGCAGTTTGGACAATTACACTATGCGGACCTGCCATGAAGTTTGTGAATCACTTATTTTTCTATTAGATTATATTTCCGTCAGGTATGGATCTACCGTTTTCAGACAAATTGTTGGTATCCTTATGTATATGAACAGTGCAGCGCTTGTCGCAGATATGTTTTTATATTGCTATGAAAGAGATTTCATGTTGAGGATTGCACCAGGCAGGTGTTACTGAAGCCTTTAATGACACCTCTCAATATCGTATAACATAATGAACATTGACCACTCTTTCTTTTCTACTATGATTATTACTATATATCCTAAAGAACTTCAAATTAACAAAGATAATATATCTGATATTAACGCTTCTTTTCTCGATTAACATCTCTCTATTGAAAAAGGTGAAATAATTAGCAAGATCCATTACAAGAGAGATGATTTTAATTTTGATATTGTTCATTATCCCCATTTACATGATTTAGATGGGGATATTCACCGAGCAACTTCTTATGGAGTCTATGTGTCCCAACGTATTCGTTTTTCTAGCGTCTGTACTTTTTATGGGGTCTATGTGTCTCAACTTATTCGTTTTTGATGTTTGTCTATGATCTATCTTGTCGTTCCCTTAGTGGTTTATTCTGTTGTTGATCTGGCTTCTGCCAAGTCATTGAGTACCTTAATTGTGGCTTTCTAGGCTATTGTTCCTTTGTATTATATTTCCTGTTTTAATGGGATGACAGTAGGGTTAGTGTGAGGTTTGGTGCACCCTAGAACCGGTTTAAACCCCCAGTGGCCTACTTTGCCACTGACCGTTCCTAGGCGGTAGCCCTATTGTCACCCCTTTTGTGTTCGTGATGTCGTTTGCATTTATTATTACTTGTGTCTTCTTGTTTGTCTGTTTGCGTGTTTGTTTCTGTGTTTTGTGATTGACTGTCCTCCTTGAATGCTACTTTCCCTGTCCGATATTTTTTATATTTCTTTCTAGAGCTTGTACTCGAGTTGAGAACTATAGTATGCGTACTCTTTACTAACGGTGGTTTAGACAATTACACTATGTGGATTTGCCAAACATTTCGTGAAGCACTCATCTTCATATTAGATAATATTTACGTCAGGTATAGAACGACCGTTTATCCCTATGGATACGACATATGCACGCCTTGTCGCAGATTTAGTTTTATATTGCTATGAAAGAAATTGCATGCTGGGTCTTTCACCAGGAACCAAGGCAGATGGTTTTGAAGCCTTTAATGCAACACTCGGTATCTGGATCATTTTTTTATTACGTGTCCCCGCCTTAATTACATTTAATGATGGAATAGCTTATATTAGTATTTTATAACGGATATTTCGACAATAAAACACGTTTAAAAATGTTTTTTACTGAAAAAATGCGATAACCTGCTTAAAATAACCTATTAAATGTTATAGTTTTACAATATGCAAACATTAACAGCCGAAATTAAGGTTATATTTCATACCCCAGCCAATCCCGTTTTCCCTTCTTGGAGAAGGGGTTGGATGGGGTATGAAAGTTAATACTCGTACCAGGTAATGGACATATTGAACATTGGCAACCCTTTCTTTTCTACTATGGTTAATAGTATATACCCTAAAGAACTTCAACTTAACAAAGCTAACATTGCTGATACTAACGCTTCCTTTCTCGATTTACATCTCTTCATTGAACATGGTGAAAGAATTAGCAAAAATAAGATCATTGCACAATTGAAGAGTAAAGCATAGTGGCGGACTGTAAATGGGTCCACCACCAAGCAAGTTCTACGTTGCAAAATGATAGGGTCATAACCTCTTTTGATAAACCTTTTAACAAGTTTAACAAAGATAGTATGAAAGTGATAATGACCAAGGATCTTACGAAGTTTGTAAATCACATCACCACAGAAGTCAGGTTGTGATAGTCCTTGTCGCAGAAGATTTCTAATTTTATTTTGATGAAACTATCACAAAACATACATGTTCATCTGTTCAAAGATAACATAATGGAAAACGCTACTAGCGCATTCATAACAAATATATGTTTTGATGAAACTATCTCAAAAAAGACATATTCATTGGTTCAAATATTTCATTATGGAAACAGGATCAGCTTGTTCTCAAATCATTTTCTATTCCCGTCTTGGATGAATATAAGAGCATATCATTGTGTTGTCCGTTGCCGTCTTGGAGGAATATATGTTGGGTTATAATTTATTCTGTACCTCATGTTCTTCTTCGCCGTGTTGGAGAAATACGTAGGCATATACTTATTTAAATATATAAGTTGTGTTCTTCTTAACAAACACAATTAATATTCCTCTGAAAATATTAGAAGTTCATTTTGAAACTGTTTTCCATTTGAGTCTTGGAAGAATTTATATATTCTTACATCTGTGATGTCCCCCGCCGTCTTGGAAGATATAATTGATTCTATAATATATGTTGCTCGTCTCCATCTTGCAGGAATATAATTGGACATATGCGTGATTAAATACTTTATGTTGTCCGTCGCCGTTTTGGCGGGTTATAGATGTGCGTATAATTTATTTTATACTTGTTGCCTGTTGCCGTTTTGGACAAATATAAGTGGCATATGATTAATACTACTGTTCTTTATATAAATAGACAATACGGAGATACATGTAGCACGGCATTGAACACACTGACGAATATTGTTCAGCCAATAAAAACTGCTATTAACGGTATTCGAGTTCACCAATGCAGTCCATACAAACAGAAACGATGGTAACTCGGATACTTTGCAACTTCAAACAAATGAGCACTTATTTTCCTCATGCATAATTCGTCACTTTTACGGACAAGTTAAGATGGTTATTTGTCAGTGTTGCGGAGAAGTTACCATGGATTAAACGAATAGCAATTACGCAACTCGTGAACTTGATAAAAAGTCTCTCGTATCAGATATACATCTAAAAGTCAAACGGGTTTTCATAAGACATCTAATCCTCCAAATTATTTTCATCGAATTCACAGTGTTGAAAATAAGTCAGAGGAAAACGGAAGCTGTATCTTCAATGTCTGTGAACATTGCATGCTATGAACCATAGGAGTCCGGAAATAATATTCATGTTAAATGAAGGCATTCAGTTGTTGTAGATATGTATATTGTCAGGTAAAGAGACACACGGCATTCGTGAGGATTTGATCATGTACTAAAATTACATGAAGCGTCTCAATTTATTATTCCATTACCAGCTTGACTTTAAACCTGCTTGCATGTTGTTAAATCACCTATTAAAGGGACACTGTCCATAAGTAAGCAGATATTGAGCATAGCCAAATAACTGTCTGAATTTTATTCAGTGAAATGTCTACATGAAAACATTAGCATAGACCCAGATAAGCCTGTAGGAATACATTCGTGAGTTTGAAAAAAAAGAGTTTTATTTATTATTTGTAAATAATGTGGGACCCACTTGATTTACATTTTCTGCTGATCACATGACATCCATTAGCGCATTAGGTTTTATATATTGTGTCTCTTACTTAATACATCTGGCCCGGTTAGCTCAGTTGGTAGCGTTGCTCGACTATTATTACCTGCGAGTGTAATGTTAGTGTGGGTCAAGAGTTCAATCCCATAAAACGGTTATTCTTTTTTTGTACCGCTATTGAATTCCGTCAAACAATCTTGGTTTTATTTAGTAACTATTCAATAGTGGTTGGTGTGTTATGTTTGCAACGTAATTATTTTTCGTTTAATAGGCTAAACGTTACGGACATTGTCCCTTTATATTGTGTTTTCTTTTTATTCTACCATAGACGTTATTTTATTGGTGGAATATAAATATGTAAATACAATTTGCGTTATACTGTTTGTACTATAATACATTATTGAACAAATACAAGACTCCCAAAGACTGCCATGTGTCTTTTTAAACTCGGTATATATGGTCGTCATATACTACTAGAGAAGACAAATTACTATGTATGTGACTATGGCTCGGTACAACACAGGATTCATTTTCTAATAAACTGTCATAAATGTACATTTATTAAAGAAAATACCCGCCAAATAACGGCACAATAACACAAGAAATCTGTGTATCAAAACTCTATCCAGGTGTTCAGGCCATACCATAATGTATATGTGCCAATTACAAGTATATGTCTATTTAAGGGTTTAACTGAATATGCGTAAGATGAATTATGAGTTTGTAACTCTTAGTTCACCGCTCCAATTGTGGGGTTTATATTGTGTCTATAGAGTTTGGTTTCGCAAAATATATTTGTTAATTATATATAACTCGTCGTGGGTTAGAAACGGTGTATAGCTGATGTAAAGTGTGCCTGTTGATGGCGCGATAGAGATTTTAAAAACATATCCATCTCAATACATCTCGCTAACGACCTCGCAAAGTCCATGGAAATGAGAGATTTGTTCGGGACGCTTGTTTCAGCCAAATGCTTTTCAGCAGTAACTTGAGCACTGTTAATAACAAGTAAACATAATGTATACTCAGCAAAAATAAAAAGTATCCACTTTGTTTTCCTGCAAAATCTGAGACTGTAAGATAGAACTTACAATTGTAGCATGATTTTCTTTTAATAACATCTTTGTTTGATGTTCACACAAAATTTCATCGAAATATATCGAATACTTAAAAAATAAATCAAACTTTAAAAACATAGGTGTGAAAACAAAATTAACACAACTTAACAAATGTAAAGATTAGCGTCAATAGCAAGATTTAGCAGTCAAAGCCCATTCAAATACACAGACAAATGTTCAAAACCTCGCTAATTTCTCATGTGTTACACCGAAAACACTCAACAATGCGACATCGCATGCTTCTGACGTAACGATTGTCGAAGCATCGAGCATATTTGGGACGTCGTGTAGGTCAGGAGGACATTATCCAAAGTGTTCAGGACCTTGCAGCAGCACTTGTCCGCGAATGGAACACATTAGCTGTACAATTCGTCAGTCGTTACTTCAGAAGCAAGCGACGTCGCATTCTTGCGTGTATTCGGTGTAACGGTGGACACATGAGATATTGGCGAGGTATTGAATATTTTTCTGTGTATTTGAATCGACTTAGACTGCTGAATCTGTGCTATTGTCGTTACCTTTACATTGTTTAAGTTTCTATACTGATATATAACTTTGACGTTTATCCAAGAAATTATAACCATTTTAAGATAAAAAAAACTAAAACACAAATGTAACAATATACAATTAATATTGACCTCTAAAAAATGCGCTTTTATGATCCGTGTCACGATTCATACTATATAACATATACTCTTATGAAAAATAAATAAAGCGTGGAAACACGTCTTTAACACTGTTGTCTTAAAACACGGAGTAGAAACCAGTCAATTCAAGTTAAAATCGAACACATTAGTTTCTAATTAGCTATGTGATTTTGAATAGTGTTACCTCAGCTGTAATCATGCTGATCGATAAGAATCGATATGTACATAGCAATAATAATAATCGATATGAACCTAATATTAATAACAATCGATATGAACCTCGTATTAATAACAGTCGATATGTATCTAGCATTAATAACAATCGATATCTATCTAATTCTCACAATAATTTACTTTTGAAGCGCATTCTACGTTTACTAAATTATATAAGTACATTAAAAGTGTGTGCCATATGATGGAGTACAAAATTATAAATTCAAATATAAACATGCGTTCTTATCATTCCTATTCCCTTTACCAAATTCAATCATACAACTTCGCCGCCTGGAGTCAAAGAAGGCGGCGAATTATAATATCCTACCAGTAGATTATACATGCACATACTCAAGTAAATTCAGTTCGAACAGTTCTACTAGTTATTACGTTGTCTAGCCTTAATTCCATTAAGTGATTTGAAAGCTTATATTAGCAGGATGTTATAACGGATATTTCGACAGAAAAACACGTTTAAAAACATTGTTTACTGAAAAAATATGTGATAACCTGTTTACAAATTAAATGTGTTTTAAATCTTTTTAAGCCGAAATTAAGGTTTTATTTCATACCCCAGCCAACTCCGTTTTCGCATCTTGGAGAAGGGGTTGGATGGGGTATGAAAGTTAATACTAGAACCACGTCATAAGATGGCAGCAATGCTCATACAGTCAAATATGGAGTTTCTACCGTTACACTTTGTCTTATAGTATTAGCGCGTGGAACAAATTCTTCGCTTTGTACACTAACAAGTATTTTAGAAATTTAGAAAAGCCTATAGTAATTATGGCAAATACGTTGTTGATATCAAGATAAAGAAATAGATCGTAATATAAACATTGTTTAAGCAATATGGCACATTATTTTAAATTAGTGCACGATATTTTGACTGAAAGTTACACGAAGCGCTGTTCTGCGATACAAATAAATATGTCTGATATGCTCCAAACACGCGACGCCTGTCCCATGGGAGTAAACACATACATAACAATCCATACCTTTATACACAAAATTGCACGTTCCTTCGATAAACAATTGCTTTATCATAATAATTACGCTGATTATTGTGTTGTACGATTGACGCAGAACAGCACTTCTCCGGATTTCAGATCCAATTATGCTTCACCGTATAAAGGTATGGCATACCCAAAGAGAATATCTGATTCGTGAGTATTTTGTTTCTATTCACTAATTATTTCCATTGCTATTTATCCGAATGTTTTGACAAAACATTCACCACAGAAACATTGAACATACGAATAAAGTGACAGTCATTTCTCATTACGTGGTTATATGTATTAACTTACATACCCCCTTCTGAAGGGAAAACGGGGTTGGCTGGGGTATGAAATAAAACCTTATTTGCCGCTTTAAACGTTTTCATAGTGTAAAACTAAAACAGTTATTAGGTACTTTTAAACAGATTGTCGCATTTCCTTCAGGAAAAAATGTTTTAAACGTGGTTTATTGCCGAAATATTCGTTATAAACTTCTGCTCATATAAGCTTTTCCACGGCTTAATGGAAGCGGGTCCACGTAATGTTCTAACGAGTATGAATTAAGATGTATCATTAAAATACGGATTTAATGGAATACAAAATACCGTAATCCTATGTCCATAACCAGGTTATTAGGCTAATTTGTCACATTGTTTCAAGGAACTCGTTCATAAAGTGCTAATACTGTCAAGTTTGTGGTACAGGTGAACAGGACCGCTCTGATATACATCTAACGTAATTTTTGTTCGACAACTTTTTTAGTTACAAAACTAGAATGGTTGCATACATGCTATACTTTAAATCACTAGCCAGTTCCCTTAGCTCTGCTGTTTGGTTTGCCATTACTAAAGAAAACATGCGGACATTTTCCGAATTTTTGGATCTTTTATTGTTGGAAAATGTCCGCATTAAACTGAAAATGTCCGTATACAAATGCGGAAAAATTTCTACATTTCAATGCGGACATTGTATTTCAATGCGGTCATTGTCTGCATTTGATTTCCGCATTTGATATGGACAAAATCCGCATCCTATGCGGACATTTGAACTTCCGCGTCCAAATACTCCGAATTTGCGGAAAATGTATGCGAAGATTGTCCGTATTTACGGAAAAGATAAATGTTGGATTTGTTACGCATTTTTTCCGCTGTTTTAGCCAGCATCGAATTTTACCGGAAGACTTCCGCGTCCAAATACTCCGCAAAACTTTCTACAAAAACGCAGAGAAAATACTGCGGAAAAACTGCGGAATTCCGCAATTTCTGCGGAGATCTGAGCTAAGGGTACTATTAAACCTTTAAAACAGGAATCCCTTAAAGTAATTGCCAATTTTCTTCAAGATTCCTTAAAATAAAGGCCTCTAGCGGATACAAGAATATGTTCCATATAGAGTGTATAAAGGACAATGTGAAGTGGATGTTTCTGAAATCATTTCCCCTCACTTTCATTCATTTATGCATATTGTTTATTTTAAAATCCTTTCTTATAGTTACTTGTCTAGACTGTCCTATCTGTGTAATTATTCATTTACATATCGCGCAAATATAATCACGTTTATCTTATGCTAAACAAATTAGAAGATATTATGTAAGGCTTGTCATTTTGTATATATTTAAAACTAACCTGGCTGATATATATGTTTAAAAACTAGACTGGCTGAGTTAACTTCACACAATAGAGTTGACTTCGCTTATAGATTTAACTTGACTAATATAGTGTACTTGACTAATATAAATTTAAAGTAGATTTATCATGCAGATATGCACTTTTCTGCCTAATAAAGGGGTGACCTATTAAATTTTGCTTTATTGGGCACTGACCAATAGAGCAAATCAATGCGGAATCCCTCGGCGTTTATTGTACGTAACGTTATCTGACGTCATGCACGTAACGTTGCCTGACGTCATGAAACAAACAAAAAAAAAACAACATGGCGGCGTCCTCGATAAACGTAACATTCTTAGAAATAGGTAATAATAGTAATTAATCCAAAAAATGTGGATAATCTACATGATAAATAGAATATTATGTCAGTGCCTTTTACTATCAAGTTTATTAGGCTCGGCACGAAAACGAAGAATGGCTCGGCAGAGCCTTGCCATTCTTCGTTTGCTAAGCCTCGCCTAATAAACTTGATAGTAAAATGCACTGACATAATATTCTCTATATAACGGTCGAACTGGAAATGTAGAATTCCATGAATACGGTCAACCAAAACAACGCACCAAAGCATTAACAGTTTAACGGACAATTGGAATCATTTGAACATTAAAGTGACATGTATCTTATTTATCTTTATCTTTATCGTCGTGACCTATAATCCTGCAACACGGTGATGTTATACTGGTTATCTCATTTTTAGTTCGCTAATATTCTTTCGTCTTTAACTGAGCGATAGTTTAAGATATTGTGGCATTATGCTGACGACTTCCTGAATTCTGAAAAGAAAGGAAACTGCTAATATTGTCTCTCAGCCTTTATAACCTTACAAATTAGACAGTGTTAATATGCGATATAGGTATAAGATGATCATGTATACATAAATGTACTCTGTAATGTGACAGTAGCCAGAACTACAAGATAAACAGTTAATGGCACGCCAAGACCAGATTAGTCGTTTACGTCCTTTTCGGGATATGATCTACTTTTAGGTAGACCCATTCTAGTGACTACATGATGGATATAACTATATAAGAAATAAACACGCAAACAGACAAATAAGAAGGCAAAAGCAATAATAAATGCAAACGACATCACAAACACAAAAGGGTTGACAATAGGGCTACCGCCTTGGAACGGTCAGTGGCAAAGTAGGCCACTGGGGGTTTAAACCGGTTCTAGGGTGCACCAAACCTCACACTTACCCTACTGTCATCCCATTAAAACAGGACAGTGTAAATAAAGAAATCCCCGCCATGATCTAATCTCTAACCAACAAGGCAGCATCAATAGGCAATATAAGTAAAACACAAATATGCTCTTAAAAATATAATACAAAAAAACAATAGCCTAGAAAGCCAAAATGAAGGTACTCAGTGACTTTGCAGAAGCCAGAGCAGTAAGAGAATAAACCATTAAGGGCACGACAAGAAAGATCATGGACAAACATCAAACGCCACCGTCCCAATGGGCTTTAGGTAGGCGTCATCATAGGGTCCACAGCCTGTCCGGTCATCGTACAATTAAAGAGGAAAGCATAGTGGCGAACTGTAAAAGGGTCCACCACCAAGCTTGCAGTACGTTGCAAAATGATAGGGTCATAACCTCTTTTAATAAACGTTTTAACAAGTTTAACAAAGATAGTATGAAAGTGATCATGACCTAGAATCTTACGAAGTTTATAAATCACATCACCATAGAAGTCAGTTTGTGATAGTCCTTTTCGCAGAAGAGTCCTTAAATTACTTTTATATTTGGAAAGAAAGTCAGGTTTACGATAATTAAATTTTGCAAAGGTTTTACGAAGTTTATGGTAACGGTAACCCTGATTGAGTAACTTTTTAGTTATACAAAGATTACGAATATTAAAGTCCTCAACTCGAGTACAAGCTCTAGAAAAACGAAAAAGTTAAGGCACATACACCCCATAAGAAGTTGCTCGGGAAACATCCCCATCCAAGTGGGGATAATTAACAATGTCAAAATTAAAATCATCTCTCTTGTCATAGATTTTGCTAATTACTTTACCACTTTCAATCGAGAGATCTAAATCAAGAAAAGAAGCGTTATTATCAGATAAATTAGCTTTGTTAAGCTGAAGTTATTTAGGATAAATATATTTAACCATAGTTGGAAAGAAAGGGTTGTCAATGTTCAATATGTCATCCAGATACCGTGAGGTGTCATTAAAGGCTTCAATAACATCTGCCTGGGTATCTGGTGAAAGACTCAACATGAAATCCCTTTCATAGCAAAATAAGAACAAATCTGCGACAAGTGGTGCACAGTTCGTACCCATAGGGATACCAACAATTTGTCTATAAACGGTGGTTCCAACAAACTGAGACGCATATACCCCATAATATGAAAAGTTCCGTCGTAGTGAGGATAATTAACGATGTCAATGTTGTAATCATCCCTATTGTCGTATATTTTGCTTACTCTATCGTCATCTTCACTCAAAGATGCATATCGAGAAATATTAGCATTGTTGAGTTGAGGTTCTTTAGAATATAAATTACTAACCACAGTAGACAGAAATGAGTTGTCAATGTGCAATATATCATCCAGATACCGTGAGGCGTTATTAAAGGATTCAATGCTCCGCGACACGAGGTGTACAGTTCGTATCCTTTGGGATACCAACAATTTGCATACTTGATGAGATTTTTATCTCATTTTAATATAAACACATCTTAAACTCTCCGGGCATGTCCACATATGTTCGACATTGCCGTTTGTGTAAAACTACTTTGAAACCATTAACGGCTGAACATGATTTTTTTTCTCTCAAAGATTATTTGAATGAAAGCAATAACAGTGTCTTCAAGTTTTGTGGTTAGATTTTAAATCCTATAAATTGTTATAAGTACAAACAAACAATAAGAAATATGATTTTCAACTACCACAAAATAGAGTCTGACCTTGATTTATACTGAAAGGAAAAAGAAACGCATAATGGATAATTCCGCTATATATTGTATGTTTAATATGCTAATCGAATGGTACAGGGCGACATGAGGCCTGTCCTTTCGGAAAGAAGGTTCAAGCAGCACAGAACACACCAATGGTTACCCCTTTAAAGTTTCATTATCGACATAATGCGCATTTGGCTCAAGCAGGTGAGCAAACATAGGCCTAAACAATTTGCAATCTCTGAACATTAAACACAATACTGAAATGGCTTGACTTTTTCAAGCGATATTTCAACATTTATGAATTTCGTGTAACAAGGTATACTTTGATTAAAAGCTCTACTACATGACAGAGTTGTCCTTTCTGTAATTAATTGTAGCCCCTTTTTGTACAAAACACCTTGATATATATCTGGATTATTACGTGGAATTAGGTGTATATAATAGTGAAGTATATGCATGTTTTTTTGATTATGCGTTTCTTTTTCCTAGTATAGTAAATAACATTCTTAAGGAATACGAGTGTATAATACGTACATTTTGCTATGCTCCAGCCGGTCATGTCATTACTGGTAATTTTGATAATATTTTCTAAAGGACCGAAGTATAGCTTGCCGAAGTTAGGTGATCGATTTTTATGACTGTCGTGGTCAGATCGCCCAATCCATGGAGGAGTTTAGTATTAAGTGGTGTCGTAGATAACATGTCGACTCTAACTCCATTTATACCTTGTTTAACATCATAGATAGCCGTATTAACTTATATAGGGCTAACCCCTCCCTACATCCCCCTAGACCTAGGTTTTCATTTCGAAATTTAAAATTCGGCTTCCAGGATTTTCATAAGACGTTGGTTTTAGTTTCTGCTGATAAAGCAGCTAATAATTTCAGCATTTTTTTTCAAAATGAAGACATTTGTGTCAACTTCCTTTACCCGAAGAGCCGGTACTAATCAATATATTTTGTAACTTCAAAAGTAAAAGTTGAGTGGGGGGCGGGTGGAGAACTTGCCTTGCTTGCCAAATGTGTTCATCTTCAGTTCAAACTCTTCTATCTTTTTCGTCTTGCTATTGCATTTCTATAATTTCTTGCCGGTCTTTTTCCATTTCCAATTTCATTTTTTTCTAATTCAATTTTTTTTAAGTGAATCAAACTCCTCGGTAGGCGTAGCAACACATTTCTCAAGTTTAAACAACATTTTGACTGTAGCTAGTTTCACCCTTTATAATATTGAAAATGTACAATTAATGTTTGTGCTTTTATTAGGGCTTTCCACCTTTCAGTGGAAAGACCTTTTGTGTTCGTTCTGTTTATTCTTCTTCTTCTTATTATTATTATTCCTTCTTCTTCTCGCCGCCACTTTTCATAGTAAAACTGGTCGCAATGCCTCTAAATTGTGTACAGTGATATAGCTCAGGCTGGAATAGTGTCCCGAAACTTTTAGGGTCATGACGTCATCCAAGATGGCCGCCACTGGTGTTTGTAGGCAAATCTTGTTATCGCTGTATCTCATGCATTTACGATGCGATTTGATTAAAACTTTCACAGATTGTAGGGTTCACGGTCACAATGTACAAGATCGTAAAAACGTGTCTCTATGTCATAATGTCTTGACGTCAGTGACGTCACAATGTTATAAAAAGTCATTTTTTTCAGTTATAGCATTTTTCTTGTTTTTTTACTGTAAAATCCATCAGTGTCATTGTTTCAGTCTACGCTGACAGTTTTAACGTCATGACGTCATTCAAAATGGCCGCCAATGACGTCATTTAAGAAATATTGTAATCGCTATATCTCCTTCATTTATGATCGGATTTTGATGCAACTTTCACAGCCTGTATGGAAAGAGGTTTGGTTGTCATGATGTCATCAAAGATGGCCGCCAGTGACGTCATGATAAAAATCTTGTTAGCGGTAGATCTGGAACACGTATGGTCGGATTTGAATGAAACTACCACAGATTGTAGATTTCATGGTCTAGTTGTGCAAGAATGTCAAAACGTGTGTCTTCATCTTCGACAACTCTGACAGTTGTGACGTCATGACGGAAAGCCCGTTTGATCAGGTCTCTGATCAAAATCTAGTTATTATTTGTTTTTATTATTATTGCCAAAAGCAATGTATAAATGATTAAAGCACCGAAAAATGTTTCTATCTCGGACGAGCCCTCATTTTCTTTATCAGTAAAATGTAACAAGAAATGGAAGAAAACCAGCCACACATAATTATAATTAGCACATTTATTTACATAACATATTCACTCACAGAAGACAACCGTTTTTGTGTTTGTGACGTCATATGCCTCAATTTTTGCATAACATCGCCATTCATGTTTGTCCTTTTGCGTGTTTTTTGGGTTTACTGTGTTTTGTGGAAGCTGCATTTCGTGTTCGACGTTTTTACTTATTTTCATTAAGCTCGCAAGTCATACTTGCAGATGCTCGATCCTATACATAATCAGGATTACGACTCGCCTTAGGTGCCTTTCGTACATCACCAGCCGATAGTCTATATGTTAAACCTAATGAGCCATCACTGTCTCATAGACGGGACAAATTAGATATTCAGTATGTCATTAAATTACAATCTAACCCTTCAAACCTAATTTTCGGTACTGTTTTTAATACTAGTTATGAACCTCTTTTTGATCTAAAACCGATCCATTTGGTCTTCGTATTAAACCAAAATTAAGAGACACTGCAATTGACCTAAATTTGATTGCCAAAAACAAAGTACCACAAATTCCACCGTGGACTTTGGAAACACCAACACTTATTTTTGATCTTTGTGATAGTAACAAATCCAGTACAGACCCTACGGTCTTTCAAAGCAAATGTAATGAAATTAAATCGAAATACATTAACTTTCAACATATATAACAGTTGGTTATAAAGATGGAGATGCGTTGGCTGCAGCAGCTTTGTTCACAAACACAGCATAAAGAGCCGCCTGCCTAACAAGGCCTTTATCTTTTCAGCTGAACTTAAGGCAATGTTGACAATTTTGTAATCTTTTATGATTCCCTTTCATCTCTTCTAACCCTGGGTAACATGAAATATGAAACCCCAGTTGTGGTTCAACTTTACGGAAAGTACAATTATCTTATTGTTGATACTGTTATTTTTTTCTGCTGGCTTCCAAGCCATGTAGGAATACGTGGTAATGATAGAGCTGATAGTGCTGTAAAGCAGCATTAGGTTAACACATATCTAATGTCAAATTACCTTATACTGATTTTAAATGTTGCATTAGCACATATATTCGTAGCTCTTGGCAACCCCGCTTGGGATTTATCAATAACTCCATTCAATTAAACCTGAATGGCGTTCTTCTAGTAGATCCATTCGTCGGAAGACGTTGTCCTAACCCGGTGCAGGATAGTGCATTCATATGTATTACAAAGTGAACAATTGCCAGAAAGTATACCTTGCTTTGCGCCGTGAAAACGGAATTTGAATAACATTGAGACGTCACTGATGTCAAGACGTTATGACGTAGAGACACGTTAAGACGTTCTTGCACAACTAGACACTAAACTCTACACGCTATGAAAATTTCATTCAAATCCGACCATAAATCATTTCTTTTTTCTTTTCTTTTTTTTTTTTGGTTTAGCCGTCTTTTGACGATCCGTTTAATCTCCCCGTCAATAGGTGACCATCCCTTGCCACCACTTACACTATTTTACAGCATGTAATATTCATTTACTTAACACATACATTTATATTTACAATTCAGCATAGATGAATAGATACATGTATTAGATGGTTGAGGCAGGGAAGATGTTAAAAAAAAAGAAGAGAAAAACTCTTTAAACTACATTTTGATTGCCGTCCACTAGCCCATCTAATTATAAAGTTGTATAAATTACTGTTTAATAAACAATATTTATATAGTTAATATATACATGTATATACATACATACACATACACACACATATATATTCATATATATACATATTTACACATTTATACACAACTGTCAGTGTCTTGGTTCATTGTAAGAATTCATAGGGGTGGATGGATAAAAAGGTATGCTAGATTAATTTAAAATGGTTTTAAAATTGCTCCATGTAATTTCAAAACTTTCTAGTTGATTGTTTCTGATTGCGATTTGTTTATGCGTTTCGCATAAATAACGAAGTCTGTATAAGAGAGCATTGTTTTCAGTCGTTTTGAAGAAAATATGAATATTTAATTTCTACGATAATTTGTAGCTCTACAGTTGATTGTTCTTTACCTATGTTAAAAATAAATGCATGCTCTGATAGCTTCAGAATTATATTTTTTTGATAAGCAAAGTGTATTTATCTGTGTTAAAAAGGTCTGAGTTGAAGGGCAGGTCCACAACATATGGACAATAGTCTCGTCCTGGTGGCAGTAGTGACAATAAGAGTGTTCTGCTTTTTTTATGTTGTGCAGATAATGCTGTGTTGAAAGAAGCCGATGATTAATCCTTGTTTGAAACCATTGTAGTATTGTGCTAGTAGTTATTTTGAAAGGGGACGAATACATGTGTTTCCATGCTTCTGTATTAATATCATAAATCTGTTCCCATTTAGCTTTTGATGTTGGACTTTCATTATTTCTGTTAAGAATAAAGTACATATCAGTGCAACCTTTCTTGTTTTTGATGAAAGGTTTAATATTCGCAGGTAGAATTGGGTTTTCTATTTTCTTCGATAAGGTCATTTATAAACCTGATGTCATTCCTATACCATATTTTATTAAAGAAAGGCTTAGAGCCAATCTGAATATTATTATTATAGAATAGTGGGGTTGACCCAAATTCTTCTGGTGAGTTAGGTATACTATACTCAATAAGTTTAGTATATGAATTTAGCACATAAATCCAGAAACTGTTTTTCATTTTTTTTTAGTACTGTTTCACAGTAATCTTTACCGAAAGATGTTAATTTTTTAATGTCTATTAGGTTTTCAACAAGCTGCTTCCAAGTTATGAGTCTTCTTAATCAGGTTGATTTAAGACTAAGTATGAAAGCTTGCAGATTTATCATTTTGAGACCGCCCTCAGAATATTGTTTAACTATAACTGATTTTGATTTTTTGCAGGCCCTTCCCATAACAAATCATAAACTATGTTATTAATTTTTGCAATTATATTTTCATTTGGGTTTGGACGAGATATAAATATATGATTTAAAATAGGAAGTAACAGTGTTTTTATAACCGTGATTTTACCAAGTGGCGTTACATATCTTCGCTTCCATATCTTTACTGTATTTTGGATTTTTAAAATCTTATCATTATAGTTTAATTCTATCATTTTACCTAAAAAAAGAGTATGATAATGGACCTTTGGAAACGGCCGAGCACGACACATACGAAATATTGCAGTGTCGGTTTGACTGAGACTGTTCATGAGCGGTAGAGAAATATGCTAGCTACCGCTCACGCCCTCTAGTCCCTGGTTGAGCAGAACTCAATATTAATAAAATCAATAGTACACAAATTTAACCATCCCGAAGATGGCATGCATACGGTGGTGGACATGGAGTTATTTGCTTCCCCATGTCGTACGGTGTATGGTCCCAGTATCTAATACAATTAAATGCCCCGCAGAGCGAAATAAACATAATGGAATTTAGTTGGGAGCAGCGGCTATGAAGCCTGCGTATCACAAGTAACAGCCAAAAGACTAAATTAAAAAGCAGACAACATATCATATGAGTGGTTAAACAATACCCAGAGCCTTTTATTGGCCGGAGTATAAGTTGACATTAAAATGTATTCCTAGTAGCTTAAACTTATCTTTTCTCCAGGTAAGTTTCCATTTTGTTTTGATTGTATCTGAACTGTAATTTTTCTTCCCTATTCATACCACTTGTGTTGTCAAAATTTAATTTTAAAACAGAATATTTAGAATATTTATGTAGTTCTGATAGTGTTTCATTCAGGGATGTATCAGATCCATCCAAAAGGACAGATGTGTCATCTGCATATTGCGAAAGTTTAATTTCTACTATCTCTATAGTAATACCTTTAATCTTATTATTATTTCTTATCCTAATCGCCAGTATTTCAGCGCACAAAATAAAATATAAGGTGATAAGGGATCCCCCTGGCGGCAGCCCCTTCCGATGTTGAAAAACGATGACAGGTTTCCCCCTTGATTAACAGCCAATTTGGCATGTTGATATAAAACCTTTATCCATGATATAAAACGTTCTCCAAAGTTGAAAAAATTAAGTACTTTAAAAAAAAAAGCCCTAGATAAAGAGTCGAAAGCTTTTTCAAAGTCAATCAAGAGAATTAAACCCGACAGATTATTTTCTTCTGCATACTGCATAACATCATATATAAGTCTGGTATTTTCTCCTTAGTATCTTCCTGAGATAAAACCGGATGGATATTTATTTATCAGCTTAATAAGTGTTGATTTAATTCTATTTGCAATAGATCCTGAGGCAATTTTATATATACAATTAAAAAGGGAGATTGGCCTATAGTTTTTTACATGCAGTCTTGATTTATTTTCTTTTGGTATAGCAGTTATTATTCCTTCTATTTGAGTTATTGATAGTCCTCCCTTAATGAATCCATAATTTAAAGATCGTACTATAAAATGTCCTATTTGTTGCCAAAATACTTTAAATAAATCGGCACCGAAACCATCTGAACCTGGGCTACGGTTAGTTTTCATTTTTTTAAGTGTTGCCAAGGCTTCTTAAATAGATATAAGGCCTTCAAGATTAAATGATTCACTTTCTGTAAGTTTAGGTATATCGAATTCTTTCAAATCCTCTTCCAAATTTACGTTTTCTAGTTCATTGTCTTTGCTAGTATAAAGTTGTTCGTAATCATTTTTAGTCTCATTTAAAATTTCATGTTGATCTGTTATGATTTCTCCATTTTCTTTTTCTATTTTGGGAATTATCTTTGAAGCGTAATTATGGGATTCTAAATTGCAAAAAAATGAAGTTGGTTTTTCATCGTTCTCAATAATATTTGCTCTTGATCTGATTAGGTAGCCATTCATTTTTTGTTTTCTTAATATTCTTAATTCATTTTTATATGTTTCTAATGTTTCTAAATTATTTGAAGACAGGTTATTTTCTAATGTTTCTATCTCAGCAATCAATTTATTTTTCTCTTTTATCTGTCATTTTTTTCGATATCGATTTACCCCGTAATTCCATGAGTAGTGTTTCGAGAAATAGTTGATCATTAATTAAAAATTGTAATTCATTATTGGGGATATTATGAATGTTCTCCATATTGTAAATAGGGACTGCATACTGTAGTTTAATGTCCTGAATTTTTTTATTGATTACGTTTAAATATTCAATATCACTAAGAAGAGAATTATTATGTTTCCAAAGGGGTTTACCAGGTATAAATTGAGTGAAATTCAATTTTAGAACTATCATAGAATGGTCTGAGCGGTAACTGGATTCAATGGTACAACTTTCTATTGAAGAAAACATATTTTCTGAAACTAGGAAAAAGTCGAGTCTGGCTTCTTTTAAAGGAGTTTTTTGTCTCCAAGTATATCGTTTTAGATGTGAGTGTAATTTTCTGAAAGGATCAATGATATGTGACCACTTTTACTTTTTAGGTAGTTAAAAACATCAATACGTTTTTCGACTGCACCAGAACCCTGACAATTAACTGACAATATGTTTATACTAGTCATAAGTGTTGATGAAAAAAGATGGGAACCGTAATGAGACAGCAATCAGCAGTTGTAAAAAAGAGAAGTGCAAAATTAACAAAACAGTATGCATTCTGTGAAAAATAGTTCTTAAAAAAATGTATTTTTAACATAAACTAAATAATTATACACTATTGTGGTGTTTTTGGTAATAATGGTAGTAATACCTTATTAGTATATATTTAGTAGCTAACTCCAAAGTATGTCATGCACTATAGTATATCTCAGAAAGCAACACATATAAGTAAGCATATTATATAAAGGGAGTATTGCATCTAAGTGTCTCCTAAAACCTTACACAAAACATATTAGTAAATATAACTCCGGCAAAATTGCATAATTTTTAAGATAATATTGTTTTCCAAAAAAAAATTCGAAAAAAAAAAATCAAAAAAATCAGCTTATCTCAAGCCGCAAACTTATATAAAGTAATTCTACCAAAACATTTAGTGCATTTTCATATCTTAGCAGATAGCTTTTGAACAAAATAAAGCATATGAATGGCAAAGATAGCATAACTATGACAAGTAGATACATTTTAAAGATCAATTATGCATGTATCTCAAAAATTGGCACTATTATAATAACTCGGGCAACAAACTTCACCTAAAGCAAATTATATCTCAAAAAGTAGTGCATAATTTTCTCAAAAGATATCTGCAAAAAGTCAAATATGCATGTTAATTTTCGTATGATAAGTTCAGTTTAAAAGATCTTTACAAAATAAATAGTGAAAAAAAACAAATCACATAACATATTGTATCTCCGGTAGCAAAGCATAAAAAGTATTATATTTCAGGTAGCAAAGCATATACAGAATTATATTTCAGTATCAAAGCATGTAAAGTATTATATTTCAGGTATCAAAGCATGTAAAGTATGTATATTTCAGGCAGCACAGCATAAAGTATTATATTTCAGGTAGCAAAGCATATAAAGTATTATATTTCAGGTAGCAAAGCATATAAAGTATTATATTTCAGGTTTCAAAGCATATAAAGTATTATATTTCAGGTATCAAAGCATGTAAAGTATGTATATTTCAGGTAGCAAAGCATATAAAGTATTATATTTCAGGTATCAAAACATGCATGTAAAGTATGTATATTTCAGGCAGCAAATCATATGAAGTATTATATTTCAGGTATCAAAGCAAGTAAAGTATTATATGAAGTATTATATCTCAAGTAGCAAAGCATAAAAGGATGTATATTTCAGGCAGCAAATCCTATAAAGTATTATATCTAATTAGTATTTCATATAAAATATTATTTTCCCAGGTAGCAAATCATATAAAGTATTTTATTTTGGGTAGCTAAAGAAGGATAAAAATATCGGACAGGGAAAGCAGCATTCAAGGACGACAGTCAACCACAAAACACAAAAACAAACACGCAAACAGACAAACGAAAAGGCAAAAGTAATAAAAAATGCAAACGACATCACAAACACAAAAGGGTTGACAATAGGGCTACCGCCTTGGAACGGCCAGTGGCAAAGTAGACCACTGGGGGTTTAAACCGGTTCTAGGGTGCACCAAACCTCACACTTACCCTACTGTCATCCCATTAAAACAGGACAGTGTAAATAAAGAAATCCCCGCCATGATCTAAGCATAGATACATATATATGTATTTTGGGTGTTCTGGCCAAAAGCTCTCGTTCTCCTCGAGTTTGGGCCAGAAACACCCAAAATACATATATATATATAATAAATCCCCATGAAATGGTGATTTTACTTGATTTATTAAAACTTTTTTAAAATAGGGGTAGTGAAGATTGCAAGTTTATTTTTTTTTATAAGTTATCAAAATTATAAAATGTTTTTTTAATACAAAACAAATTTGTTGATTTGTTATTAAAATTACATTTAATTAACAATTTTCTGACCTTGAATACAAAGGTGGTGGATCGTACTCATACACATTACTAAAACAATTTATTACACACTTTTTAGACTTGTTTGTAAGGTTGCCATTGCTTCCTTTCTTCCCTGTTCTACTAGTTCCTTTTTTTGAACTTCACTTATTTCAGCCGTTTTTTGTTTGGTGTCCTGTTTTAAACTATAATATTTATCCAACTCATCTAAAATCATCTTAAACTCTTGATCAGATATTTGTGCATCACTCAACGCTTTTGATATTAACTGCTTTATACTATTTAACTTAGCCTCTGCCAAAGTTTTTATTTCATGATGTTTTTGAGATTTTGCATTAAACTTGCGTCGGATAAAATTAATACAAACACCTGTAGCTCCACATACTATTGCTGCTATTTCCAAAGGTAACAAAACTGGAACAACAAATCCAATCCCAGCCATAATAACACCTGCAGATATCAAGGTAGTGTCAATTCCATCTGTTATATTAATACCACGTTTATATTTTTTATAAAGTGACTGACGTATATCTCGTTCTGTAATTAACTTTTTTTCAATTTCTGAAATCTTTTGTAATCTATAATTTTGTCCGTCTTCCACTGGCAACTCAGGATATATACTTGGTGCTGTTGGTTGCTTCATTTTTTTTATTAATAAATAAAAAATTAAATTAATTCAATTAATAATGATGCCACCGTATTTACAGCGGTAGCGTTAGCAACCTTGCATACAAAGTAAACAACAGAACCAGCACCAATCTCTAAAGGTTTATCAAAGTTATCATGATTGCGTGGAATGATGTGAAGCGTTATACCATAATTTGGTTGTTCAACACCATTGACAGAAACTATTACAGTTACGTCACCAACTAATCGTTCACATGCTAAACCTATTCCCATAATCCGTCCACGGCGTGTCATTACATGCACCACATTTGATTCTGCCCCACCATTACCAAATGAGAGTATTCTATTTAACACAAGTGGGCCCTTAGCCTCTGAAAATATTGTTATAATCCCATATTTAAGATTATCAACTCTATCTCTCAAATGATTAAAATGGTCAACAAAAGGCAAAACTCGCCTATGTAAATTTGAAACAATATCTATCAAAGTCTTCTGTTTTTTTAGGGCTTGTTGCATTGGTGGTCCAAATATACTCATTGTTTTTTTATAAAAATATATTTTTTAAATAATTTCTAAAACACAACTCATAGGCAAACCGTGATTATCTATTTTGTTGCCATACTCATCTCTAACTTCTATTTTCAATTCAGTAATTGCCCCTTTCATAAGACAGTGATATTCAGGATAAAAACTTGTATATACAATATCTCCATACTGCTTATTTACCACAGGTACAACACCTATAATAGTGCTTGGTGCACCACTGAAATAATTACTACTTGTATTAACTTGTTTCAGATGAAGATATAGCTGTTTATAAGGAGCTAAATTAATTGGGTAATCTCCTAAAGTAGTACCTGTCAACCATTTTCTGTCCTTGAATCCCAGCATTTTTGAAAGACCGCTTGACATTCGTGTCTCTATTGACGTATCTATAATGGCTCTACAAATTTGCTCAATACTGTCCAGGATAATATTTTCATTTAGATTTTTAAACTTTTTTGCCAAGTATGGAATGTTATAGAGTCCACCTGGAAAATGTTCTATTTTGTCTGGGTTTCTTGTATTTACGGTTTCATGAATAATATTATACCAACCAATAGTGTATGTAAAACTTTTTAATCCAACGTGCTTAGTTCCATTTCTATTATCGATATACTGTTGTAAAGTATTAGAGTTGTCTATGTTTGAAATTGTATGAAACATTTTTTTTAATATATATATATAAAAACACAAATAAAAATGATTTCTAAAGAATTCGAATATAACCCGGATGCTCACTATTTAAATACTTTTAGCAAGAAAGTGATAGATATAATAAATCAAAACATACGCATTACATCAGACGGTAAAGACTTTAAAGCATCATTTCCAAATGTCTTTGAAAAATACAAACTCCCATACGTCAAATCAGATGATATAGTCCAACGCTGGGAAACAGATTGGATGTTATTTTGACAGAATTAGTTAAACTTTGCTATTTGGTGTGTGACAACTGGATGTGGTATTGATTTTAACAATCATCTAAAAGCTGATACTTTGGTTGGTTCGTTATTTCGATTTCATGTCTATTACCAAGTCAGAAGAATATTATTTGAAATGAGTGTAGCAATGCCACAAGACTCAAATTGGAATGCGTTTAATAACACATATAACCGAAACGCATACGAGAGAATATGCAAGGAGTGTAACGTTGACTTATATTCAGACTGGAGACAAAAACAAAGCTATAATAATGGTCTAGGAACAATTTATAATTACTGGACAAATATTGGTTATCATCCTTTGGTAAATACTGTATAGGACAACAAAACGATGAGTTTTACAGTCTATGAGAGTGATAAAACATATCATATTGATAACATTGCACAAGGATTTGAGGCTGACAATAGCTGGTCTACTTTTATACTAGATAGTTCATCTGGATTTACAAGAGCTGGAGTAGAAAGAATCAATGACAGCATAAGAACATACTGCTGGGCAATTCTTGGTTCACAATCACAAACAAGAACAGATATACTTGGAACTGGAACGGCATTTGATGCACAAAAACAATTTTTAGCAAATGTAGAGGACGCAATAAACAGCCCCATTGACTTGCCCAGTCAAATTTCAAGATATGAAACCACCCTAAAATATGCAAGAAGTAAAGTAAATTTTGTCTATGGAAGTGGATTGTATATGTCTCCGAGCGACATGGAATTAAGAATTGGAATAATACAAGACTACAATAATGAAATTGTAATAGCAACCGATGCACAAGCATTAGGATTGAATAATGATGTAAATGTAAAACCAGTGCCACCAAAAAATATTCAACCTTTTCAAGGCACCACAACAAAGAAATGTTTACCGGAACATTCTGACTTTGATAAATCAATACATAAAACTGTGGAAAATAACCCACCAGAAATACAAAAAATAGCGATTGAACACGAAGATAACAAAACAACTATAATTGTTGGTACTATAGTAATAGGTCTTGCTGCATTACTTATTTACGAGATTTACTAAACCACTCTTACAACAAACCGGAAACAAACACAAGCAAAGCCCATAGATTGTTACCAAGCCAATTAATAACATTACCTGTTGCAGATAAAAGCCATGATACTATTGCACCAATAACTCCTGGAAGTGCTGCAGCAGCTTTACCAGCCAGGTTGGCAAGAAGTTTACCAAGATTAAATAGTTTTTTTTTTTATCCAATCTTTTACACTTGATGGATCAGGTTTTGGAGTTGGGGCAGTCCCTCCTCCTGTTGTAGGAATAATGGCATCAACTAATTCCCCAATAATCATACCAAAGGCAGTCAAAATACTAACAATAGTAATACCTTGCTCCCTAAACAAGGTTTTGATTCTTTCACCCAATGTTGTGTCTTTTTTTAACACCCTATTTATAGTTTCTTTTATCCTGTTTATTTGACTGCGTAATGCTTTTGTGTTTTCACTCGCCGCTTCAAGTCGCGCACTTATTTCATCTTCAATGTTTTTGATGCGATCGCTAATTATTTTTATCTGAAATTCATCACCATCAGCCTTAGCTTGTTCTAATTTTTGTTTTTCTTTCGTTAGGTATTTGTTAAGCTCAGTGAGCCTTAAGAGATTATTAGTAAGTTCTCCACGGGAGCTTTGCAATACCTTGTCTAAACCTTCTAACTCTCGCATTGTTAGACCTTCTGTTTGTGTTGAAACAGCAGTTTTAGAATGAGTTTCATCTATTATATTACTCAAATCACTCTCAATTATATTTACAGCATCTACTGTATTTTGTACATCTTCAGTTGTTGAAAAAGTTTGCATTGGTATATTTTCTACTTCTTTTGTGATGGTATCTCTTGTTTTTGCCAAGGATGCTAATTCTTTTCTACCTTGAGCCAGTCTAGTAGCCGGAACTAAATAATCATATATTTTTAATGTGTTTTTGATAAAGCCAACACCATATTTTCCAAGTAGAGTGTCTAGCGCATAAAATTTGACTGCATTATTTCCCCTATGATAAGTAAGTGGAACATCATCTGTTCCCAACTGAACTGCATATAACATTATTCTACCGTTTTTGTCCTTAGCCATTTTGAAATTTTTATAATCAATTTCGCTGATATTCTCGTTAAATTCTTTATCTTCCCCTTCAAGCTGATCAATATGGTTGTTTTCATTTACAATTTGTCTCTGAAATTCTAAGCCAGGTTGTGTAAATTCTGATTCGTCAGAAAGTAATTCATTTAGCCAGGCATCTTCATCCACATCTTCAACATCTGGATCGAACGCAGGATTTTCAAATCCTCCTTCGGCCATTGTTTATTTTATTTAATTTTAAAAAATATATTTAAAAAATAAAAACAATGTCGGCTTACGGAAACAAATTCAACCCTCATAGAAAACTAAGAGAACCTCATGGTGCCAAGGGCATCCGCACAAGTGTAGTAATAACTAATAATCCATCAACAATAGACCAAAACCAGCAACTGCTTGTAAGATTTCCCAATCTAAGTACTAATGATGTAATAGTTCCTCGTACTACTCGTCTTACCTTTTGAAATATAACTTAAAAGCAGAACAGACGCCAACGCTACTCTATTTCAAAATCTGGGTAGAACAATTGTGAAAAAAATGACAATAAGAATAAGTGGCAATGAAGTTATGTCAATAGATGACAGTGATATATATCACAGTTATGTAGATTTATGGAAAGGCCCTACTGATCGAGTAAACATAGCTTACCAAGGTATTGGTAAATCAAACATGCTAAAACATAGAGTTAGCGCGGGAGATGCTTCCTCAGACACCGGAGATGAAGCTATAGCAGCAGCTTATGGAAATAGATTTTGTATTCCACTGGACTTTGAAATGTTAGAAAGTCATATGCCATTTTATCAAGCGGGGCTTGGTGATAGGTTAGAATATGAATTAACGTTTAACGATTATAACAAAGTTATCAAAAGCAGTGATGCTGATGCATCTTATGTAATAAAAAATATCTGCTTGGAATTTGATACGGTTAGTGATGTTGAATTATCCAGACAAATAAGACAGCAAATCAATGGTAAGATAGTATTTATGTATGATCGTATATTGCGACATAGAAAAATAACAGCAAACAAATCTGAAACCATTTGGAATATCAACATTAATGTACCAGCACAGAGCATGAAAGGTATTTTAATGCTGTTTGAAGACCCAGAAAGAACAAGCGCAGAAACCTATTACAACCCAAAGATTGAAAAGGTTGAAATGACAATAGAGGGAGTATCAAATCAGTTGTATAGTCAGGGCATGAAGGCATATCAACATTGGGATGAAATCAACAAATATTTTGCGAAGTACGATACTAGTTTACAACAAAAATATCCTAAATATTCACACAGTGCCATTATTTGTGGTCAGACAGGCTGCGGCAAAACAGAGTTTGTTCTTGACATACTTGAACAAGAGTATGTTGGAGTTTTTACACATATAATTATATTGTGTCCAACTATAGAGTGGAACGAGGCTTATAAAAAAAGATCCTGGATAGGAGATGTGAAAAACCCAAAAGATAAAAAAATAAAAAAATAATAATTGTCAATCCTGTTAGCAACGGTAAAGAAATGTTACAATAACTGTTGCGTTTCTTTTTCAAACAATATGCTGGCCAGCCCACATTATACGTTATTGACGATTGCTCAGCCATAAAAGAATTAACAAAGAAAAAAGATATGTTGTCAGAGTTGGCATTCTATGGTCGCCACGCCAAACAATCAGTGTGGGTCATTTCACAGAGATATAATTCTGTATTGAAAGATTTGAGAGAGCAAGCAAAATGGTTGTGTATATTTTACACCAAGGACAGAGATAGTTATGAAAATTGTTTGAGAGAAAATGATGTTATTCCGACGCTGGAAGAGAGAACCAGAATAAGAAAAGCTTTAGCAAAGACTAAATATTCGAAGTTGATATTGAGGACTGACCAACCAACTGGTTATTGGGTTGAATAATTTTTTTCAAAAATACAAACTAGAGTGTCCCATATAAACCATAAACTCAATGCACTAACCAATATCGGTACAACATCACTACTCATGTTTTTCGGGGCTTGTAAAACATACCCTCTTGGCTCACATATAAAATATTCTACGCCATCCTTTGTCACAGAAATTACAGGCGTTTCCTGTGCACCTTTTGCATACGTTTGTAAAAACTTACTTTCTGAAACACATATACAACATTTTACGTCATCGTCATCTCTTGTCATAATTTCCAGTGCTGTTTTATTTTTGCTATAATCACTATTCTCACCGTCTGTTATTTTCAAATCCATTTTTTCTTATATATAATATTTTTTTATTATTACAAAATATATTTATTTCATAATATCCGCAGGTATAATACCTTTTTTTTTACAACTGTTGCTAATAGTAATACTAACAGCAAAGTAGCAATGTTTATAGCAATACTGACCATGAATATAGTATTGCTAATAGCATTGCTCATAGCAAAGTAGCAATGTTAATAGCAATGCTTGCAGCAAATTAATAATGTTAATAGAAAAAATAGTAATGTTAATAACAATGCTATTAACAATACTAACAATTACTAGTTGCATGAATATCGCAGCTAGTTGTTTTGTATTTTATATTTATTTTAAGATAAAAAATAAGATTAATAATATAAAAATGAATGCGGAAGAACTATTACAAAATATATCGGAACAGACGGTACCAGATGAATCAAAGCAACAAGAAACAAAAAAAGAAAGATTATCAGCCATAGTGGCTGGCGGTGGTAGTCGTCAATATTTGGGTAAGGACATACAACTCACAAACATAGATGGCATGTCACCAGATGAAATTAACAAACTTTACTGCAGATATGAAGCAAGGCTTGGGGCAAGTATGACCAAGACTTTAGCCAATTCTTGTATTAACTTGTATGTGATGGGAGTATTAAAATATTTCAATGTGACAAATCCACCAAAACTGATAGAAGATTTGGAAGAAGACCCATTTATTAATCATGCTTTGACAAGCGCTTGTTGTGAGTTGTATTACAGGTATGGAATGTGCTTAGCACCATTTACAGCAATACTGACAACTGTTAGACATATTGATTTTAATAAAAATAAATATATAGATAATATAAATGGAGAACCAAAAGAGGGAAGTTATACCTGTTGTTACACAACCTGTTGTTACACAACCTGTTGAACAACAAAAAGTAAAAAATCCAAAACGAGTAGAAGCTGGAAAAAAAGGAGCAGCGGCAAAAAAGGCAAAGCGTTTTCTTCAAGATGTTACAAATCAAAATTCTGCAAATCAAGATACTGCAAATCAAATAACAAAAATAACAATAGATGAAGAGGAACCAGAAATCAAAATAAATGTATACAAAAATTATATTCCACCGTGTCTGGTTTTATTTGGTATTGCTGGGTTGGGTTTGTATATTTATAACAAGAAATCTGCTACGCAACCTGCTACGCAACCTGTGGAAGCTGCTGTTCATGTTGCACCAAAAGACCCGTTTGATTGTTTTTACTAATTTATTTAAAAAAATAATATAAAAATAATATAAAAAAATGGCAGCAAGTATTGGCGGAAAACAAATTGTAAATATGATGTATCATGCTGGAGTGGAAACACTTCTAACTGTTGGATATTCTGAGATTGGCAGAAAACTACTAAAAAGACTAGCACCTAAAGTGGATTTTAATATGACAGATTTTGGGATGCTGTCTGTGGATATAATGTTAGCAATGGCTACGAGGGATATGTTGATTAAGCAAGGTATTATTCCTGCGGATATTATGAAATAATCTTAAAAAAAATATATATAAAAAAAAATGGAAAGTGCAGTAGCAATGATGATCGGTGGCGCATTAACAAATGCATTGGCGTTTAGCGGTTCAAATTATTTCTTTCAAAAATGGGAAGTCATTCAGATGAGGAAAGACAAAGGCATAACAAAGCCGTAGAACAATTAAACGCAGCACAAGCAGAGTGGAATAAAAAAAGAACAGAGAGATTAGATTTTATTAACAAGCAACTGCAAAAAGAGCATCATGCAGAGCAGACTTTTGATGATGTGGACCAAGCTATGAAACAGTATTATTACATAACTGGTAAACATTTGCTTTTGGAACCGGAGCCCAAGTTGAGTGATTTTTATACGCCATCTCAGAACAGAAATACACAGAGTCCAAGCTTTAGTGGAAAGATTTAACAGAACATTAGCTGAGAGATTGTTTGGTTATCAGTATGCTAAGGAAATAGATTCACAAAAACGTAACAGAGAGTGGGTAAAAAGATTACCAGAAGTTGTTAAAGCCATAAATGCGGAGACAAAAAAGCCTCCTCCTGTTGAAACAAAAATATTAAAAAGTGATCCTATCTGTATGAATGCAAGTGTAAGATATTTATATCAACCCGGGGAACAAGAAGGTGGAAGACGCAGAGCAACTGATCCAATGTGGAGTGTAGATATTTACAAGATTAAAAGTTATATGGTGACGCAATGTATAAGAGTATATTATTTGAAAGCACCAGCGCCACAGAGAGGATTTGTCAAAGAAGAATTACTTATTGTTCCTGCTGATACCCAAATTCATAAGTTTTTATAGAAACCATGTGCATCAGTTGTAATTCCATCTTCTCGTATATATCTTTTTGAGTAAAATGGTGATAGTGTAACTTTGTTTACTGTTATGCCGTATATTTGATGTTTTATTGATCGCATCATATTCATTTCATGGTTATATTTTTTCTTGTTAAATAGTGCATCCTTGTAGTTTTCAAAATTTATTTGTTTTTTGACTACATAAGTTTTTATACCCTTTGCTTTCTTAATGATCTGCTCATCCGCTCTCAAAATAGAATACAGCTTGGGTCTTAATCCAACATATTCGGCTATAGCAACACCAGCAAATACGTCTTTCATTTTACCCAATACTTTTTTGTTTGTATCATCATGCATTGGATGATTTTGAGGATAAACACTTAAGTCATATTCTTCTTTCATTTCAACCATACCTTTGTATGCATCATCTGTTCTGATGTCTACAAGCAAGCTGTCAGTATCTGTGTATAATAAAGTACAGTTATCTCCATACCTTTTTTTTAAAGTATTATAATACCAATCATACATCATATACTTTGATAAATCCAATACTGACATCCCAACATAGATTGGTTTGTTTAATGTTAATTTTGTTTTGTTCACATGTATTGCTGACAATTCATCTGAAAATTTTATACGCCTGTTAAAGTTGGGTTTGGCTATTATTTTTCTTATCTTTTCATTTTCAGAGCCGTCAGTTCTGACTAGTTTTATATCTGTCCGCTTGCGTAGATTTTCCATTGTCTTGCCAAACACAGAGTTGTTCATAAGTTTGTAAAAATCTTTTTCAAAGTTTGATTCAGCTTTTTTCCTAAGTTCTGTGTTTAGGTTTATGTATGATTCCATCCATGGTTTTTCATTAAATTCTAATACTCTGTGTACTTTTTTAAGTTTCATGCCCAAAGATAAATACAGTTCCAAGTTTTTGTAATGTATCACATATTTTTCTTTGTTCCTAAGATTGGGGACTAGTTGTTCTGTATTTATCATGCTATTAATTGCTAACAGATCTGTTTGGTATTCAGACAACCATTCTTTTTTCACTGCTAATCTTTCCGGTGCAAGCGGATAGTCATTATGAGATTCATGAAGTTCTTTAGGATATTCCAAATCAACTTCAAGCATTTGTCCTTTGCCGGGTTTTGGTTTAGAAAATGTTCCACTCTTGTTTGTGGCTTTCCAAACAAAGCCAGAATATGGAAGTGGCTGACTCATTGCCCACCCATAAAGATTCTAAGCATCATAATACATTAAAAAGTTGTTTTCCTCGTTAGAGTCATAATCAGCTACATGTGAATTGTTTGCTTTGGCATATCGTTTTGATGCCACCACGCATACCTTTTTCTATGAATAAGTGCATGTCAATGTCTCTCAAAAGTTCTAAATCTATTTTTGAATGTTTAAGTAAAGCATCCCAAGATAATCCAGGTGCTGTATAGTAATGTAAAGCATCAAGTTTGTATGCACTCATACATGTTTTTCTAAAAGTTTGAAACACATCTGCTAACAGAGTTACATCAGTTTTTAGATATAAATCATGATAGTCTCCAAGAGTTTTACAGTTAAACTCTTTCCATATTTTTTGAGCGTATTCGTAATCTTTGGAACTTATACTTTCATCTGAAAGACTACTGTAAAACTTTTCTATAGGCGGTAATTGCGTTTCCTTAAATCTTTCCATACTGTCCATATATTCGTATGGATAAACACCTTTTCGTAAAAGTAAATCTGTTTGTTCTCCAAACTGATTTTTGATAATTTTGAAATCAGATTTGTCTGTTGCTTTAACCAATTTTTCCAAAGACGAAGCCATAAACTGAAAGCTATCCAAGAATCTAAGTTGTCCAGCACTAAATGAAATATACTTTTCAGCGTTGTTTGGGATGCATGTAATATTACCTGTCATTTTATATATTTTTTGCATTATAAGATGACTATCATATCCTTTGAGGTTGTGAAATACAATAGGTATAGGTGTTTTGTTTGGTTTTATTTTCAGCTTTAGGTTGCATTTTTTATGTGCTGCACCTCTGTATTCTCCTGTAAAATGACAGTGGTCTCTTACTTTACAGTTTTTACCACATTTCCTACCTATTTCATTTTTGCATATCCAGCAGTGTGTTGCTTTTTCATAATCTTCCTCATTTTGTTGTGTCATAATTAAGGGTTTTGGGTGAGCAAATATTTTATTAATGTTGCTTTTCTAACATTGTAAGTGATTAAAAAACTTTTCAACAACATCTTCACCTCTGTAAATAACAGGTTCTTCAGCTTTGCCATCATATCTGACAACCTGGTATCCAAAACCACAAGCTTCGTGTACATTTGTGATTTCAGATTTCTTTCCAAATTTGATTGATTGAGGTTTGATTATACTCTCAGGCAAAATCAGCATATATTGCAAAAGGCACAGACATCTGATTTTGATGATTTTTAAATTTTACAGTATTTTTACCTTCTTTTGGCATTTCTATTCTGTAAAAAGTAATCTATTTAAATTTTTAATCCAGCAATAGTGATATTTTGTTGTTATTGTTTTTGGTTCGTTGGGATAATCATCAGGGTTATAGTTGTCATCTATAATTCCTTCTTCATTATTTGGATCGTCTTCGTTCTCTGATTCAACCTCAGTGTCTTCAGATATTAAGATCAAATTAATTCGTTCAATATCTTTTGGTTCTGATATTTTATATGGAAAAACAGATACCTTTTTATTTTTTCCTGTTATGGTATATCCATAAACATTAATAGCAAGATTATTTTGTTTTTCTACTTTGGTTATTTGAGAAATTGGAGTGGGAAAGTCAATGTTATCTTTCTTCAAAAACTCTATACTAGGATACTTTGATAATCTGTCTGTATGATCTGCAGCTGGATTTAAAGCAGAATTTATTGCATGAAACAAACATTTATCATCAATGTTTTTCACATTTATAATTGCCTTCTTATCAGCTACTGCTTTAGGAAAAGGAATATACGAAGAACCTTTTAACGGCTCGTACTTTGCAATATTTAAGTAAAACGTAACACAGTGATCAATTTCTAATCCGGATGCTGTGTTTGTAAATCTTTCAAGGCTCTCTTGTATATTTGCAGATGATTTATCGTAAGACTTAAATTTTTTTTCAGAGTTTAAGATTGCATTTTGTTCACTGTGTAGTACTGCTGTGGTGTATTTTTTGGTATCACCATCATCTTTGAATAAATCTACAGTAAGACTTATGAAAACTTTAATCCTTTCATCTCTGTCAGCTCTTTGCTTATTTGTTTTGTAATAATGGATTTTTTATCACGCAATAGTTTTTGAGGGTCTTTGTATTTCTCGGCAGATATCTCGTATGCTTTAAAATAGCCTCACATTGGTTTGTCAACCAGTTTTAATTCTTCTTGAGATTTTCTATCATTAAGCTCTTTCAACTCATTTATAACATTGTCTCGTGATTTAGCATATTTCTGATTTTGCTCATCTTGCAATTTATCATATTTCTGCTTTTCTCGTTTACGTTGTTTCTTAGCACGTCGTCTCTTGAGTAAATTTTCTAATGTTTGAGATTTAACCTCTTTTAAAGTTTCTTTTGGAACTTCTTTCAATGCATTTATACCGTTAGAAAGTGTTTGCTTATCTATTACACCTGTATCAAACAGGCGTATTAAATGTTCTATAATCTCTTCAGTCTTCATTATTTCTTTTTGATATACTTATATTTTTTTTTTATTTAATATAAAAAAAATATATCAAAAAGAAACAATGGAATTTAATGTTTGCAAATTTCTTAAAATTGGATTACACAATCCGTGTAAAAATAAAACTACAAAAGATTCTAATTATTGCCGTTTGCATAAGTATAGATTAAAAACAAGTCATGTATTGCCGTGCTCAATATGTAAAAAAGGCACAAGAGCAAAAAATAAAATTTGTGCTGATTGTGGTGGAGTTTCAGTCAGAATAATGACACGTTATTGGAAATTTAAAGATTATAATGCTGAGTGCTTAAAATTTAGACGTATTAATGTTTAACCATATAAAAAAAATATGTTGTAATTTTGATAACTTATAAAAAAAAATAAACTTGCAATCTTCACTACCCCTATTTTAAAAAAGTTTTAATAAATCAAGTAAAATCACAATTTCATGGTGATTTATTATATATATATGTATTTTGGGTGTTTCTATCCCAAACTCGAGCAGAGCTAGAGCTTTGGGCCAGAACACCCAAAATACATATATATGATACTATACCGTCTCAAGTAAAAAGGCATTTGAAGTATTATATCATGTCCTATAGCGTTTGAATATCACAGGTTGCCATACGCAGTATTATATCTCAGGTAGCAAATAATCTAAAACATTATATTTCAGGTTGCAAAATGTAAAAAGTATGTATATATGTCAGGTAGCAAAGCATATAAAGTATTAGATCTCAGGCAGGGAAGCACACAATGTAAGTAGATCTCGGGCGCCAAAACTTATAAAGTATATATATATATCTCCAGTAGGAACCACTTAATATCTCGGACAGTGAACACATTAAGTATGTATATCTCGGACAGTGAACACATTAAGTATGTATATCTCGGACAGTGAACACATTAAGTACGTATGTCTCAGGCAGCGAACACATTAAGTATGTAGATCTCGCACAGTGAACACATTAAGTATGTATATCTCGCACAATGAACACATTAATTATGTATATCTCGGACAGCGAACACATTAAGTATGTATATCTCGGACAAAGAAAACAATAAGTATGTATATATCTCACAGTGAACACATTAAGTATGTATATCTCGCACAGTGAACACATTAAGTATGTATATCTCGGACAGTGAACACAATAAGTATGTATATCGCGCACAATGAACACATTACGTATGTATATCTCGCACAGTTAACACATTAAGCATGTACATCTCAGACAGTGAACACATTAAGTATGTATATCTCGCACAGTGAACACATTAAGTATGTATATCTCGGACAGTGAACACATTAAGTATGTATATCTCGCACAGTGAACACATTAATTATGTATATCTCGCACAGTGATCACATTATGTATGTATATCTCGGACAGTGAACACATTAAGTATGTATATCTCGCACAGTGATCACATTATGTATGTATATCTCGGACAGTGATCACATTAAGTATGTATGACTCGCACAGTGAACATATTAAGTATGTATATCTCGGACAGTGAGCACATTAAGTATGTATATCTCGGGCAATGAACACATTAAGTTTGTATATCTCGGACAGTGAACACATTAAGTATGTATATCTCGGACAGTGAACACATTAAATATGTATATCTCGGACTAAAAGCACAGTAAGTTAAGGAAGTTGAAGTAGGTATGTACATCTAAGGCAGGAAAACCATAAAGTAGGTATAGCAACCAAATAGAATATGTATATCTCCGACAACAAACACAGAAAGTATGCATATAACCGATAATAAACAAGCGTAACTAGAATTATCTCAGAAAGTAGCATAATCAAAAAGAAGCAGATTTTATCTGAAATTAAAAATTATGTTGTTTACGTAGTATATATATACATACAGACCAGTATAGGTGACGACCTATTAGAGCATGTGTAATCCATTTAATCCGTAAGTAGTTCATAATGTATTTTTCCATTTATAAATCCCATAATTGCCGGTGAGGTAATACTGCAAAAATACCCCACTTAGTAGCTGAGACAGGCACAGTAGGTCAATAATACCTGTATTGTTAAAAGTGTTTGGTTACTGTACTGTGGTCAGTGATCCATTTATTATTTTTTGTCAGCTTAAAATAATGACCAGACAGTCTTCTACCATATGTATTATAATGTACCCACCAGGTCTGTTGGGAAAAAAATATAAGAATCAGAAAAAAATTCGCGAGAAAAAAAAGTAAATAAAAAAAAAGCACGCGCACAAAAATCGGCATTTGCAGGGACATGAGGTCATCAGTCTTCATTTGGCACGTTATTCGGCGATTTGAAAAAAAACAAACACAACACACACACTCATCCTGTCTCTGACTGCTGGTTTAATACGCTTCCAATATCATCGTACAGCTCGAACTTGTGACGATGGCTTTTTGTCTTTGATTTTCCGTACACTAATCCATTAAATACCAAGCGTTTTCAATGTCATCATGGGATAGGAGGCGGGAAATAAGTTGAGCATTTGACTTGGTTACGTCATCAACCAATCTGCATCATGGCTTTGAAGTTTTCTCTCAGTCTCATGACTTTGGTCTTCTCATTGTTATTTTGTAGTTTTACCAAATTGGTTTTGGGTAGCCTGGTTTACCCGGGATCCTATGAATGGCGATGATCTTGGAGGGGCTAAAGGTTTCTCCCTTTTCCGCAATCATGGTATATATTGTAGTTGTAAGGGTCTCTTCTCTGTCCGGTGTCATTTCTGGGATGTTCATCAATTTAATGTTATTTTTCCTTGAATATTGTTCATCATAATTCGCTCTTTCTTCCGCATGTTTGGATCTTTTTTCACTCAATTCACTGCTTTTATTTTATTTTATTTACTAACCGTTTTTGAGAAATGAGCTCTTTCTTTAGTTGCTCGTTTTCCTTACTTAATTTGTCCATGTTTTTTGAGAGGCATTTTGTCTTTGCTTCTACCTTTGTTGTGACAGTAAACTCTTCCAAAATTTCTTTCACTGCCTTTTTTTACAAATGTCTCTATGTCACCCTTTTTGATTAAAGTATCTAGTGGCTTACCTAACGTTTTGTCACTGCTTAAGGCAATTTTTTTCTTTTCACCTGACTTGCTCATTGTAGTTGCACAGATGGCAATTATCACTATGTGTCACCAGAAAGAACAGTTATGTTGTTGTGTAGAAATACTCCAGTGTTCACTCAGTATTGGAAAATAATCCTTAGTCTGTTTTCAAAAATTCAAAACTATCCAAATATCTCTTTTAATCATTCAAATATTAAATCATCCTTTTCACAGAGTATAGTCCTTTATATTACCAATAAATTCATGTAATTTTCATTTTAAACACATAACTAATAAATTTAGTTTTTGTCAAAAATGTGAGAGAAGTGTATCAACCAGTCATCACTTCTAAATACTCCCAGGCAATATTCATAAATCTTTGAGATCTAGCGCTAACAAGATCTTTATCATGACGTCACTGACGGCCATCTTTGATGTCGTCATGACAATTTCTTGCACACCACAACCTTATTTCATACAGGCTGTGAAAGTTGCTTCAAAATCCGATAATAAATGAAGGAGATATAGCGATTACAAGATTTCTGAAATGACGTCATTGGCGGTCATTTTAGATGACGTCATGACGTTAAAAGACTGATGGATTTTACAGTAAAACTCCTTAAAAATGCAATTAAAGAAAAAAACTGACTTTTCATAACATTGTGATGTCACTGACGTCAGGAGGTTATGACCTAGAGACACGTTTTGACATTATTGCACAACTAGACCCTGAATTGTACAATCTGTGAAAGTTTCATTCAAATCCGATTTTGAATGCATGAGATACAGTGATAACAATATTTGCCTATAAACGCCAGCGGCGGCCATCTTGGATGACGTCATGACTCCGAAATGTTCAGTGCACTATTCCAGCCTGAGCTGAACATACGTGTAAAGTGTTTAAGTGTTGTGACTATTATCACTAAGAAAAGTCCTCCTGAGCATCAGAAGAAGAAGAAGAAGAAGAAGAAGAAGAAGCAGGATAAAGAATAAGAATAAACAAAACGAAAACAATAGGTTTTCCACTGAAAGGTGGAAAGCCCTAATTATCCAATGTTCCTTTAATTCAGATTAGTATGTGTCTCTTTACCGTAATCCAGAACAGTAAGTGTCTCTTTAATTCAAATCAATAAAGTGCCTTTTTCAGTTGCATACCAGATAATCATGTTTATATCTATACTATTTTTAAATTTCTTCAATCGATAAAAATATGCAATGCCACAGGTACACTACCTTGAGATATAGGTAACACATTATATACTCAGGAAGATGCAGTTAACATCTTCAATAACTCCTCTCGATTTCTGGATGGCATAAAAACACCGACAACATAGGTTTTCCTATTCTGGCTAATACTATCTATGATAGAAAAACTCAACTAAACGAGCTAATATTTCGGATTATTTGCTTCTATTCTCGAGATGCATCTCTCTATTGAAAATGAAGACAAAATAGCAAAATATATGACATGTGAGGTGATTTTAATTTTTATATTGAGTATTTGCATCCTTGCAGACGGGGATATACGCCGAGCAAATTGTTATGGGTTAAACGATATTTTCGTTTTTCTAGAGCTTGCAGTCAAGTTGAGGACTTTAGTATTCGTAAACAAATGGTTGTTAATATGACATGTGTGTAACGAAATCTTACAAGACTTCACAATGAGACTGTCATGTGTCCTCATAAAAAGTAGCAAATTGAATATACATTGTCATGGATGATTGGAATTGAAACAAAGCCTAGCACTTAAAATGCAAATGTCTGATGACAAATCATGTTAGCCATAGACGAGTCACTAGTTCTTCGATCTCTTACAATGATTCATACAGCTCATTAGATAGGAACATCTAAACAATGACATGTTAATTGCACTTAACCGCCAAATAACAGCCAAATTACACTACACAATTATTTATCCAAAATCATCTGCGTGTGTTCAGGTCATAAAATAATATGCATGTGCCGACTAAAAGTGTTTTTTTTTAAATTCAGTGTACATAAAATACCTGAGACTGAATATGCGTAAAATTAATTATGAGTTGGTAACTCTTAATTCGACGCTACAGTTTTGGTGTTTGGTTTGGCTGGTTAGAGAGGTTTGTGTTGTGTTTATTGAGTTTGGATTCTGAAAATGAAAATATGTAAGTTATACATATACCTCGCCGTCAGTAGGTTTAGGAACGGTAACATATGTTGTAAAATGTGTCTGTTGGTGGTGGGATAGCTACTTTATGAGATCAATGACTATTATGTCACAAATCCAATCATCAGTTGTATTATACAATATGTTAGCATTCTAACAATATATACATGTTCACGTACCCTTAACGGTGTATTCTCGTGTTGCTCTGACTGATGCCAAGTCACTGAGTACTTACTTTGTGGCTTTCTAGGCTTTGTTTATATTATATATATATGATCACTTATGTGTGTTACTTTTAATATCTGTATTTACACTGTCCGTTTATTGGGGTACAAATAGGGTAAGAGTGAGGTTTATTGCATCCTAGATTTAACCCCCTAGCGGTCGTTTTTGCCACTGCCCGTTCCAAGACGGTAGTCCTATTGTTCTTGTCTTCACCACCCTTTCTGCTGTATTTTGTCTTTTTCATTGTATAATTAATTAAATATTCCCTTGTTTGTAATACCTACGATGCCATTGCGTTTGGGCGCTGTGGTTTCTATAGGACTCTATATCTAATTTTAGTTGTTCTATAAATAAATAAATAAAATTGTTGACGACACTTTCAGAAATTCATTGTTTGACAGATACTGTATGATCTGTCGGTATGAATGTCTGCTCAGTCAAATAAGCGATTTTTATACTTTTACATTTTTTTATTAACATTGACAAAATAACTATTTAAAACAATAATAGTAGATTAAATGTCGAACAGGTCATGTAACATTCAAGGACCACAAAAATACGCATTGAAAGAAGTCTATATCAGAGGCAAGGCATGCGGAACATTCACAGCCAATAAGGCCGCTCGGAGTTTTAACCAGGTGCGATGGTACATTCCGAAGAAAACAAATCCACACCATGTAATATCCGTTATCAAACATGGCAGCAATAATAGGCAATATAATTATCACACAAAGATAATCATTTGTATATGAAATTAAACACAAATCGAACGTCTAGAAAGCGGAATAAGCAATAAAGATTATTAGAAATGATATTTTCATCTAAGCGAAATAGTTCCGTTCCTTAATACGATTGATGTTCTCCCGGTGAGCATGGCATCACTGGTTAGATAAAGGTACCTGGCATTTGTTTTCTAAATGTCAAAAGTACAGATCGTCTTCGGTTATGCACTTGTATTCGTTTCGTTCTCAAATGATCGTCCAATCTATTATGTATGTCTAAGATAAAATGGTGAAGTAGAGAACAAGCGGGCTCAAATTCACTTTCTACTTGGAAAAGGTTAATACTTAACCTAGTAGACATTGTATTGTTGGGGCGACTGTATTCTGTGAATGCTACTCTCCCTGATGGATTTACAATCTTTTATTTGTTTAATCTCTCTTTGCTTACTACACTACCAATACTTTCGTAATAATATTGTGTTCGGAAATCCACGAATGTCACGAAAACATACAGTGGTTTAGCATCTACCTATACATATGCTTATTCTGCTTTGTTTTACACCTAGTTTTTATTTCTTATTAGCAATAATTCGTATACTGTATTTCCGTCTACTGAGTATGATGTTAATTCGACGTGTATAACTCACTGCACCAATTTCAAAGCAGACGAAAAAAAATACAACAACAAAAAACTGTCACTTACACAGTCATTGTTGCGCTAACCACGCAAATAGGTTATCAACACCTTTTTATTTCTGAATGAACGGAGAGGAAATGATTGAACAAGAGTTCGAAACTTTAAATATACGAGAAATTGTTTGAAAATATAAGGTTGCATCATTAAAAATGAACGCTGCGGATATGTAATCTGGTGTTAATTCATATTTAGGTATATCAATTTCAATGTGTTTGTTATTTGTTTATTTTCAAATATAAATTATCATCTTTGTGTTATACTGGTATTGCCCGTTAGTGGTGCCAAGTTTTTTAAATGATATAGCCTGGCGGGGATATTTCGTTTTATTTGGAGGACACTAGTGAAAGAGTGGGATTTGGTGTACCCTAGATTCTGGATTAACACCTAGCGGCCTTTTTCCAGTGACCATTTCAAGGTGGAAGCCCTATTGTCGAACAATGTATGTGGTGTTCTGATATACTGTGCTTTATATTTCCTTGTAAGATCCTTGGCCATAATCACTCTCAAACACTTGTTAAAAAAGTTATCATAAGAGTTTATGACCTTATCAATTTGCAACGCAATGCATGTTTAGTAGTTGACCCATTTACAGTTCAACATTATGCATTCCCCTTTGATTGTTGTATGGCCGGACAGATTGTGGACCCCAAGATGACGTCTACCTAAATCTTCATAGGACGGTAGCTTCGATATTTGTCTTAAATCGTGACTTGTCGCACCCTTAACGGTTTGTTCTCTTGTTGACATGGCTTCTGACAAGTTATCGAGTACTTCCTTTGTGCCTTTCTATGCCTTTGTTGTTTGTTGTTTTTTATATATATATTTTTATATATATATACATATATGATCATTCCTGTGTTTTACTTATATTGCCTATTAATGCTGCCTTGTTGTTAGAGCACAGAACACTGTCCCGTTTATTTGGATGACAGTAGGGTAAGAGTGATGTTTGTTGTACCTTATAACCCGGTTTAACCCCCCAGTCGCCTTTTTTGCCACTGTCCGTTTCAAGGCGGTAGTCCTAGTGTCAACTTTTGTATGTATGTGATGTCATATCGTGCTTTTGAATCATATGTATAGTAACTGTTTGTTTCTGTGCGTGTTTCTGGTTGACTGTGGTTCTTTGTATGCTTAATTTCCTGTTCGACTACATCTTCACTTAGAGATGCACATTTAGAAAAAAACATGCGACATTATCAGACAAATTATCACTGTTGAGTTGAAGTTCTTAAGAATAAATCATATTAACCAAAGTAGACTGGATTGTCAATTTGCAATATATCATGCAGATACCGTGAGGCGATATTAAAGGATACAATGCTCCGCGGCGCGAGGTGCACAGTTCGTAACAACTGGGATGCCAGCAACTTGCATATGTGATGAGGTTATGATCCAGTGTTAAAAGAAGTACATATTACATTTCCTGGCAAGTCCACATGATGTCGAAATTGACATTTTATAAATGTTCTTTAAACTCTTTAAACTTAAGCCGGAAGATATAGTATTTTCGCTATCAAATATCTTTTGAACAACGAGCAACAACACTATCGTTTAATTGTGCGGTTAGGTTGTAAATACTGTGGACATGCCACAGGTACGTACATGTACCATACAGATGAAACTTTAACAATTTTGCAAACTTTATCAATAACGTTGTACCCTAAATGTTTAATTGACTAAAACAACTTAATTGAGTTGCCATAAACTTCTGCGACAAGGACTATCACCACCTGACTTCTATGGTGATGTGATTTACAGACTTGGTCCTAGGTCATAATTAGTTTAATACAACCTTTATTAAGCTTGACATAACATTAATCAAATAGTTTATGCCCCATACCCTCCAAAACATCCTCTTTTGTTTAAATTAATGGTTGCCTAAAAGAGAAAAATAATCTAAAATAAAATTCTGTTTACCTTCTGTCTCTATGTCGGTGAGGATTCCAGCGAGATACACATTTTTGAGACATGAAGTGCAAACTAAGTTTAAAGAAAAGCATCAGCAAAGGAAAGGCTCAACATCAACACCATTATGTAGTACCGTTGTACAATATAATTATATCAAATAAAAACAATAGCAAGCTCTCTATCAATTTTAAAGGTAATTTAAGGACTCTTCTGCGACAAGGACTACCACAACCAGACTTCTATGGTGATGTGATTCATAAACTTCGTAAGATTCTTGGTCATGATCACTTTCATACTATCCTTGTTAAACTTGTTAAAAAGTTTATCAAAAGAGGTTATGACCCTATCATTTTGCAACGTACTGCATACTTGGTGATGGACCCTTTTACAGTTCGCCACTATGCTTTCCTCTTTAATTGTACGATGACCGGACAGGCTGTGGACCCTATGATGATGCCTACCTAAAGCCCAATGGGACGGTGGCGTTTGATGTTTGTCTATGATCTTTCTTGTCGTGCCCTTAGTGGTTTATTCTCTTGTTGCTCTGGCTTCTGCCAAGTCATTTAGTATCTTCATTGTGGCTTTCTAGGCTATTGTTCTTTTTGTAGTATATTTACACGAGCATATTTGTGTTTTACGTATATAGCCTATTGATGCTGCCTTGTTGGTTAGAGATTAGATCATGGCGGGGATTTCTTTATTTACACTGTCCAGTTTAAATGGGATGAAGTAGGGTAAGTGTGAGGTTTGGTGCACCCTAGAACCGTTTTTAACCCTATTGTCAACCCTTTTGTTTTTGTGATGTCGTTTTCATTTTGTATTACTATTGCCTTCTCGTTTGTCTGTTTGCATGTTTGTTTCTGTGTTTTGTGGTTGCTGCTTTCCCTGTCCGATATATTTATCTTTCTTTATAAGCGAAACACTCCATGATAAAGTGCATTGACATGTAATACAAAAGTAGACATACAAGTCAAAAGACTGCAATCAACCAAAACACGCACAGAAACAAATAAAAATTACACAGATGAATTAAAAGCACGATATGATATAAACATAAAAGGGTTGAAAACAATGCTACCGCCATGGATCGGTCAGTGGCATTAAGAACCTTTGGGTGTTAAACCAGGTTCTAGGGTGCACAAAACATCACTCTTACCTTGTTTCATCTATTAAAAAACTGGACAGTGTAAATAAAGATATCCCCGCCAGAGTATATTCTCTAACAAGCAATGGAACATTAATAGGTAATACGCCATCACATCATATCCTATTTGTTTACTCGTTTTGTATATTCAATAATAAATAAGCACTTATGCATAATCCCGTCTTTATTAGTATGTTACCTGGGCTTATGTAAGAAACTCAGGAATTAAAGTCATAACTATGATTTATTTATGTATGTCAAATTATTATTTTCTAAAAATTCACCCTTAAATTTGTTGAACTCTGTGTTAAAATAGCAGACATTTTGTGATGCTTAATATATTTATTTGTTGATGTGCGGAATGTAGTTTTCGCATGTGTGTTCGGTATCGTTTATGCTGGACATGTTTACCCAAGATAACTATATACCTAGCTATCACATTAACGTAATGCTATTTTGAGTAATAGCTGAATGATGGTACCAGGTTGAACCTTTGTCAATATCAATAATCTGAATAAGTGTATACAATACTTAAACAAACTATATAACATCTACATACAGATTATCAATTTATCTTCACAATACAATGTTTTTGATGTTTCGTGTTTTATTTGCGGTACTGTGATCTCCTCGTAAACATCAACGCGACATGTTATGCTCTACAATCTATCAACTGTCCAGATGCAGTTGTGTTATATAAGTTCTCACCGGTGTTAAATGTATCAAGGTTACTAAAGTAGTATGATAGTAGACCTTTGGAAACGGCCGAACACGATAAATACGAAATAGTTCAGTCTCGGTTTGATTGAGACTTTTCACGAACGGTAGTGAAATATGGCCGCTACCGTTCACGCCCCTAGCCCCGGGTTGAGCAGAACTCAACTTTGTTGTCATATGAGGGTGTCATGATCTCCTTAGATAGTTTCCCTTGATTATTCCGTCCCGTTTAAATGGCTCGACGCTTGGACAAGCGTGAGGCTTGGTGAACCCTAGAGCCTTGTTTAAACTCCCAGTGACCATTTTGACCACTGAGCACTGTTCACCTGTTGCCAACCATTTATGGTTGCCGTATCGCATCGTTTGTTTCAATGTATCATGATTGTAATTGTTGTTCCAATGTGTTTGTTTTGGTTGACGGCAGTCTATGAATACTACATTTCCTCATCAACATGTGTATCTACTGTGCGCATGTTACATTAATATTCAAATCATTTTAGTTTTACTGGTCAGCGTCGAATTAGTGGATCCTCGATCCGATTTATGAGCTTATTTCTTAAAGTGAGATTGACAAAGTTTGACAAGAGCATTTGCCAAGCCAGTCGAGTATGTTCGTTGTCAAACTTATGACGTCTACGTAAATCCTGAAAGGGTTTGTATATTCATTTGTCATATTTTAAGTACGTATGCAATAAACGTATAGCCTAACTACAGGTAATTATGCCATCATGTTCATTTAATGTCATACATGCTGTTTCTGCTATATCCAGCTGTAAAACGAATGGTAACGTTTAATGTTTGTCGTCTTCAATTTTCTCTTAGTTTTAATGGTTTATTATGTTGGTGATCTGGCTTCTGAAAGGTATTGCGTACTTACTTTGCGGCTTTCTAGGCTTCTGTTTTTTTTTATATTCATATATATGAGCGGACGAAACTTATGACGAAGTCAACATAAATCGTGAGATGACGGTACCATTTATATTCATAAAAACTTAACTATATTTGTGTTTTAATTACAGGGAAAATCATAGCAGCACAATTGACATAGTTTGGCATTTGCCGATGTATATCTAACGTTTTTAAAAATTCACGACGAAGGCCGTTGCTCTATAACTGCCATACATATGTCCGCGAATGCTGTTTATTCCTATAAATACTTTCAGGAAATGTATAAGTCCTAATTTCCTTTTTTCCACTGGTTTCATATTTACTACAGGAAATGGTCAGTGTATATGCGTAAACTCTATTCAAAACCGTATAACACTATAATCCCCTGACGAATTGTAAATTGTAATAAAATGTTCAGTATACATTGCTATTGAAATTACTTACAAAAGCACGTACACATCGTATCTGACTTAATTTCTACGGAAGCGCACCAGTCTCAAAACTTTTTGAATGCCCCTCCTATTTGTCAGGAATATAGGCATTTCATTTTGCGTAAACGGTGGTAAATTAATTACCTCAATCCGTCGCCCCTTTTACAGTAATGGCATTTTCAACTTTGAGAGATTTTAATTTGTTTATTTTCATGTTTCCAAATTACTTCCGGTAGTACATGACTATGCCAAGCAACTTCCATATATTAAGAAGAAAGTCGTGACGTAACAAGTAATATGAAATAGGCACTACCTATGTAACGAGCAAAGCAATTTGATAGCATGCACAGTTTTTACCCGTCTCTATTTTAAGGGTCAGAACTAACTATAAAGTTGATCAGATCTTAATCTTAAAGTCAGGAAATAGTTATAGATAGATCTTTACATAAATATGTAAATAAATATATTAGTAAGGCCTAATAAAATAATACCCGTGTTTACTGCAACAATAGGTAGTGGGTAGGAAGGTCAGTTTTTTGTTTTATTTTGTATCTGTAATAAGACTTAAAACACGAGAACAATAAGATACGGATAGATTTGAGTGCAGACTTTATTTGATCTTTTTCTTTACACAGAAAATTTGCGCAAGCATTTTTGGTGCCGTTCTTGTTTGATTCAGTGTATTTCAGTTTTCGGGAGCTAACAAACTGAACAGTTTTCGGAAAAAATAGATTCGTTTTATTATCATAAAAGATGTCGTTATCGTTTTAAAGGAGATGGTCCGGTCACGGTGAACACATGTCTTTTTGTAATCCGAGCCTTCTCTGACCGAACCACTGTAGATAATCTCAAAGAATCTAGCAACATGTTTATTATTTATTCTAGCATGTCCAACGGAATGTAAGTGTATACATAAAATTGAAATATCAAGGTTCTATTTGTTGGCATAACTACCCATCACAATACTTCGGATATTTTTTCTATGTTTAATGAATGAGACTCATAGGTAGTAGTAGGTGGGTAGTCGACACCGTTTAACCCTTTTTCGCAGCGGCCCGTATAAGGCCACTTCCCCAACCAAATTACTTTGAAAATCATGCAGTTTTCCAAATTTTTTAAACTTACTTATCTCTGAACATTTCATTCCCCAGTCATGGACCTTTCCCAAATATTAGGCCAAAATGCCCCTTTCCAGACCTCAGGACTTTTTTAACCTATTTAACATGTTTAACAGGGGCTGAAATTCGGCCTCTTCCGAATTGCAAAAAAACTCTTTTTTTTACCAATTTTGGGGTAAAAAAATCCCAATTAAAAAAAAAATATATATATATATATTTATTTGGTAATTGAGTGACATACTTAAAATAGATTGTATGTTAAAATAACTCAGTTCTAAAACCTAATCAATATTTTACCTAAAACTACATTTTATTGAAATTTCCCCTTAAAAAAACATTTCCCAAGACAACGAAAATCACGCTATTTTTTCCCAGTTTGGACAGTCTGGCGCTTCTTTTCCCCAAATTCAGCAGGCCTAGGCCTTTTCCCAATTTTCTTGAAAAAAGCCCTGAACCTAGTAAAAGGCTCTGGTGGTGATGAAAAGGGGGAGGGGCAAGTGTTTGTTCATCTTTTAAACTGTTATTAGTGAAAAAAAAAAATTGTTATCTGTTTAGTGTTATTGAGAATATTTAATTAATCCTTGTTACCTGTTATTATCAAATTCTTACTCCAGTACCCATCCATTCCATACACAATTAATCATTTATTGTATCAAAGTACTTTGCCCGTTATCTAGTCAGTGCCTGTTTCATATTAAAACATTATTGTGCCATTTTAAACTTGCTATTGATGTAAACATGTGTATTTGTCTAGCCTTTTCCTTATTTTATGTAGGATCTCTTTACTGGAAACACATATTTTGTTCTATCATATACTAAAATAAACTCTTCTTACTAAAATAAACTCTTCTTAATCACAAATGCTGGTATCATAATTTGTTATAAGGGATCGAAATTCGACCCATTCCGTCTCAAAAATGTATTGTTCCCCATATTAAAACTGCAGTAAACCTCACCTACTTCAGGCTATTTGGAACCCATTTAAAATTCGATGGAACTCGGAAATCTCGCCGTGTTTTTAACCTGTCCTTTTTAAACAGTCAATCAAGAGATTAGTCTCCGTTTATAAGTACATTTGTTCTTTCTCGGTCCTGTATCGTTCGGGATTTTGCGAATGTGAATTTTAGAAACGCTAACAAGAAATATGCAACAGAACTGCGTTAATTTGTTTGTTTATTAAACGAAAACATTTCACAGCAAGGTGACTTAATTCGTATTTTCCGTAAAATTAGCGGAGAATAAGGCCTGTGACATGTAGTAGTCGCACGTTGAAACTTTCTTTACGACGTGAGAAAATTACGATCTATACCGATTACGACGTGCGAAACGTACGATCTACACCGATCACAGACGCTTCAAAAATGAAGCGCTTCAGAGTCCTAGAAATACTCAAAAACATATAGAAAACACCTGGGTACACGCAATCCTTCATAAGAATGTAAACATTCTTTAAATTTCATTATTTCTGTTAACAATGGAACGCAGGTAAGCTACTTTTGGCTTTCAACTGTTAATCACTTCTGCGTGACTTCACCGTGAGACAGGAAGCTGGTCAAAAATGAGACCGGAAGATTCAAAATAGCGTCGTCCTCCATCTTGGAGACGAAATTCAAGTTTGACACACTACGACAATGAAAATTAGTAGCGTTACTTAGTGAGCAATTAACATATTCATTCCCATGTATACGTAATATGTGCCCGTAATAATGGATGTGACAGAATAATTAATCCAACTGAATATTGTTTAACGATTCAACATCACATGGTATTTTGCTTAGAGGCTTACCAATGCTATATAGGAACTCACTCTTCCTAGCGATTCTGTACTGTTCTGTGATGATAAACGTTTCCGTGCAGTTTACATCCAGACCTGAAGAACGAAAAAAACAGCACACGGCGCCGGAGATCGTACAGACATCACGCAATAACTGCCAATGCCACATAGTGTTATGAACAAAAAAAAAGAAAGATATAAAAATCGGACAGGGAAAGTAGCATTCAATGACGACAGTCAACCACAAAACACAAAAACAAACACGCAAACAGACAAACGAGAGGGCAAAAGTAATAAAAAATGCAAACGACATTACAAACACAAAAGGGTTAACACAAAAGTTAAACGTAGGGAATTAACAGAAGTATGAAAAGCATGGGGTATGAATTCTGAAGACACTCAATGGTGTTTTACTTCACGTCAACACATGAATAGGTCATATTGTGCGCAAAAAATAGTAAGTAAATAATTTAAGAAGAAATGACATTCAGGTTAATAACAAACGATGCATTTCTAGTAACACGTGTTAGCTGCAACACACAAAGATAGCGCTAACGTTGATACGAAGGGTCAATTGTGCTGCTGCTATGATTTTCACTGTATATCGCCTTAATGCTGCCTAGTTTGTAAGAGGACCGTTCCATGGCGATAGCTCCACCGTTCCATGGCGATAGCTCCATGGACTACCCTTTTATGTTTGTGATGTGATACATTGCCCTTTATTCAACCATTATAATTGCTGTGTGTTTCCATGTATGTTTTTTGTTGAGGGTTGTCCTTGCATGCTACAATGTAGGTTCGATCTTTATATCTACTTGGTTATCTTGTCTATTAATACTTCCTAGTTTATTATAAAGGCCGGCGTGGATTGTTTTATTTCCGCTGTCTATATTAGTCATGTGAACTCTGAACTCATCAAGTAAACTCTGTGTTAGCAAGGTCAATTGTATTGGTGACAGGTCAATGCTATATAGTTCTAATAAACTATGTATTAGACAATTTAAATCTATATTAGTCCAACATACCCTGCACTCCTGAGTATATTAAATGCTATATAAGTCAAGTAAACTATATATCGGTCGAGATAAGTTTAAAAGTATTAAAGTAAATGCTATATTAGTCAAACATACCCTGCACTCCTGAGTACATTAAATGCTATATAAGTCAAGTAAACTATATATCAGTCGAGATAAGTTTAAAAGTATTAAAGTAAACGCTACATTAGTAAAAAAAAACAATTCAATATTAGTCAATTAAACTATATCTGTCAACTCTATAACAGACAAGTAAACTCTATATACGGCAAGAAAAGTATGTATTAGTCACGTAAACTCTGTACTAATTTGATAATGATTTAGTAAAGCAAACTCTAAATTACACAAGGAAATAATATATAAATCGAGTAAATTCAGTATCAGTTAGTGTAGTTTAAAAACAGAAAAAATAGATATATCAGTCAGTGACACTAGTCCTAAATATATACAAAAAAGCCTTACATAATATTTTAGTATTGTTCAACATCAGACACATGTGATAGTATTTGTGAATCATTACACTGATTTGACAGTCTTGACATGTCTCTAAAAAAAAGGAATTCAAAATAAATATAAAGCATATATGAACGGCAGTGAGCGGTAATGGATTGGAAAACAGCAGCTGCACATCTATCTTATTCCACTGTTTCGGAAAAAAGTCTCGTATCTTCTTTAGGTCTTCCCATGAGTTTTAGATTTAGGAGACAGTTGTCGGATAAAAATAGATATAAAAATCGAATTACAAAACAACGCATTAATCAGAAGTTATCTCTGCGGATGTTACATGCCTTTATACGGTTAAGTATCAATGGATCCGAATTCAGACAAAGTGCTCTTTAGCGTCAATCGTTAAACAGATTAATTCGCGTAATTAGTATAATAAAGCAATTGTTTATTGAAGGGAAGTGCTATAAAACTACGAACTTGTAATTACTGGTTTACTCATATGGGAACAGCATTGCGTGTTCAGATCATATCAGACGGATCTGCAATTAAATCGCAGTATACGGTTATGTGTAATTATCACTTAAATAACTGCTGCTATGATTGGAAAATTGTATTTTTTCGCTCGACCTAGGTCAACAACCTTACTAACCATACATACTGAAGGCCTCGTAATTTCTAACATAGTGGCTAGTTTACAAAACAAAGCTCTTATAAATACAATGTATAGTTCAACATTACAAAGTGCCATAATTTACTTGATATGAATTACTGGAATCCAACAGTAGGGTGGCCGTAATTGACTTAACTTGTCGTGCCCTTAATGGTTTATTCTCTTACTGCTCTGGCTTCTGCAAAGTCATTGAGTACCTTCATTGTGGCTTTCTAGGCTATTGTTTTTTTGTATTATATTTACACGAGCATATTTGTGTTTTACTTATATTGCCTATTGATGCTGCCTTGTTGGTTAGAGATTAGATCATGGCGGGGATTTCTTTATTTACACTGTCCTGTTTTAATGGGATGACAGTAGGGTAAGCGTGAGGTTTGGTGCACCCTAGAACCGGTTTAAACCCCCAGTGACCTACTTTGCCACTGACCGTTCCAAGGTGGTAGCCCTATTGTCAACCCTTTTGTGTTCGTGATGTCCTTTGCATTTATTATTGCTTTGCCTTCTTGTTTGTCTGTTTGCGTGTTTGTTTCTGTGTTTTGTGGTTGACTGTCCTCCTTGAATGCTACTTTCCCTGTCCGATCTTTTTATATTTCTTAACTTGGGTTAATATTAAACTTCTCCGCCTCCTGGATACAAAGGAGCTATGCGAATGCATGTGAATCTGCTTAGTAAAGGAACATGGAAGGAGTAGTTCGTAGTTGTAAAGGTCATACTTTGTCTTGAAATCGATTCGTTTATTTTGTAATATTGTATGTCATTATGTGGCACATATGTTCAATGTACTCATATAATTAAATAACGTTAACAATCGATTACATAATGCGAAACAAAATGCCTTATTGGGTGAATTACCAAGGTACAGAATACTAAGTAGATTATTTTATTCATAATCTCGTCTCTGTGGCGCATTCGGTAGATCGTCAGTCCGTGTTCTGTAATAATTTCGAAACGTGAAACACATTTAGTGATCTATTCCCGGCAATCCGTAGTTTGTTTCTGTGAATGCTATAAAGAAACTTGAACCAAATGGCTCTCGACATTCGCAATGTTGCATCAGTGTGGAAAAAGAATGATGCATAAGTTTAATTACCTACGGCGAACTGTTGCTATGCATCAAATTTTCTTGTCCAATAATGATATTGTATTTAATAAACATACTGACATTTGGAGAATGAAACCTGTATGTATGTTTAACGAAAAAGATAAAATAATAATTAGTTATCAAATTAACCATACACATTTTGAATTTTTGATTAAAAGATATAGAAATATGTAATAGAAATTACTAGTTTCATATGTACTTTAAAGTTTCCAAATGAATAAACCCATGCAACACAAATTAGGAATACAAAACAAATGGTGGACAGAAATCTCTTGCTTGGTGCAAGCATCCGTGACTACAGTTATACCTCTTTGTGATATTGACTCTCTAAAGATGTCAAGTAAAACATGTCTACTGTACGTATTTCTTAAATACATATGACTAGTATAGTAAAGAGAGTAGGATTGATCTACCATTCACACTTTTATCTTAGTTTTATTTGGAACACATCCATTGTTATTTATTATAGGTACATATCGATTGTTATTAATAATAGGCAGATATCGATTACTATATATGCTAGGTGCATATAATTAATGATAGATACATTTTAATTGTTATTAATGATAGGTTCATATCGATAACACTTAAGTTAAAGTACATATCGATTGTTATTCAGTCTAGATATATTTATATAGGTTTTAGCTAGACTTTTGCTAGGTACCTATCGAGTGTTATTAATGTTAGGTACGTGTTGAATGTTATTTAATTCTAGACAAGTTCGGATTGTTATTATTGCTAGGTGCACATCGATCGTTATTAGTAAAAGGTACGTGTCGATTTGTAATAATAAAAGGTACGTATCGATAGTTATTAATGATAGTTACATATCGTTTGTTGTTAATACACGATAAATATACAGCTTGTTATCGATGCTAGATACATATCGATTTGTTTAATGCTAGGTACATATCGATCGGTATTAATGTTAGATACATATCGATTGGTATTAATGCTAGGTGCATATCGAGTGATATTAATTCAAAATGCATATCGATTGGTATTAATACTAGATACACATCGCTTAGTATTAATGCTATGTGAATATCGATTGGTATTATATGACGTGTGCATGTGTTGATGAGGTGATACTACTACTACTACTACTACTACTACTACTACTACTACTTCTGCTACTACTACTACTGATAATAATAATAACAATAATAACAATAACAATAATAATAATAATAATAATAATAATAATTCTAATAATAGTTATAATAATAACAAAAACAACAACAACAAAACTAATAATAATAATAAAGCAACTATCATATTTAAATAGAATGTTCAGTTTTACGATTTACATATTAGTACAGTTTTTTCACTGAATACCATTCAAAACAATGTTCAGGGAAAAAAAGAAGAAACGGAAGCTATTAACAAGCAATTAACACTAATTATAATAGAAATTGAAGGGTTCATAAAAGTAAGCATTTGATTTCTTGAATATGTTCAAACCAATGAGTAAAACGTTTACATAACACATTATATGAGGTAATGCGTATTTCTTTTACAAATTCAATAATGCTTCATAGTTTGATGTAATAAATTAAATGACCATAACCGTTGCATATTTGCGACATACGTGTAAAGATATACGACATTAACAATGTAAGTGTCGCAATAAAGACACTAGAAGTCTAGCGTCATACTTTCGAATATTTGCTTTCGCGCGGCCATGCACACCGAGGACCTGAACGTTGAAAAACAAGTATGTATCTTTATTTAATCTCTCTCTCTCTCTCTCTCTCTCTCTCTCTCTAAATATAAACAGTTAACCCTAAATAATTTCACAAACACATCTTCAAGAACGACTGACACTTAATTATTGAATAAGTGATCAAATTTTAATATTTTCACTGAAAATATTAAAGTTTGATCACTTCGAGATGAAGTAAAATCTGTTATTCGCATTCGTGGAAACATACAGTTTTCACACTTCTCGATGAAAAAAAATGTCTTATTCACGACAAAACAACAAATGTTCTTTTTATGTTATGCTTAATAATCAAAGAGTACTGCTGTATGCAGATTTATTTTTAATTTGACGACGTCACTGGCTTAGTATGATAAATTGCTGTTTTTAAATCACCATAACTTCTACTTAACCGATTTCAATAATCTACGACTCATATTTCAGTTCAGTTATTTCCAATCCACTGATATAATTTTATAGCAACATCTGAAACATGTATTTTTTTTAAAAAATGACCAGCTGTCATTTTTCACTGTAAGTGACAAACATTCTGAAATACTTGACCAGTTTTAAAAACTATACAGCTAATTTTCTTAGACCATTTATAGTCGAATAATATAAATTAAACAGTTACTTTCTAAACAAATAAAAAATAAAGTTTTTGAGATTAAAATAAAAAGTAGTTCTGGCAGTGAAAAAATAAAACTCTATACTTCACACGTATAAAAATATCGCTTTTATTTCATTGCTAAAATCCATTATTTTACTGCGAAGCATAAAATAAATCTATCTGTTTAGGCAAGATGACAAAATCGTTTTGGCTGCCTTGTTAGTGGGAAGAGATAAATGTTTCCACTGCGTGACCTATGTGCATGTCAGTTATTGACTATATTCGACCTTTTTTGTGGAGTAAATACACCCAGGCACAGATGCATAGTGTGAAACCACTAAATGCCAGAACCAAATTCTATAAAATTGGATTCATTCATAGATTTTTCTAAAATAGTTTTAATGATATAGCTCAGGTTATAGGTGTATGTTTTATTACGCTGTCTTTGTAATGTTTTATAAATAACTGTTTAATAGCAAAACAAAATTGTTAATACAGTAATTGTTGATACTAAGGGTAAATAAAAACATTTAGTAACATATATGTGTTTTTCCGCCTAGAGATTTGTCTCGCTTTTTTAGAAAATAAAACACGAGACATTGGTATTATTTTTCCGCCAACAGCATTGTAAACATATAATATTTGTGTGACCTAACACTTATTCAGAAACATTATAATATGCAATTAACATTTTCATTATAATATGCAATTAACATTTCATTTCTAGTTTATAATTTGTATCCAAGGCAGTACATAGCAATGTGACATCGCAAGTAACCCTTCATGCAAAGGACATATTGCGCAGTATTTTTTAAATTCAAATTGTTAAAATTTTACGCTAGTATCTGGTCACTTTCTCAGAAAATGTAATCACTAGAACTTTTTAATTTTGTTATTCGTTGTACTTGAATCATGGGTGGTATATAACTTGGAATGTTCCCCGAGCAACCTTTCGTGGGGTCTATGTGTCAAAATGTATTCGTTTTTCTAGAGCTTGTACTCGAGTTGAGGACAAATATTCGTAATCTGTGCATAAGTAAAACGTTACTCCATCAAGATTACCGTTACCACAAACTTCGTAAAACCTTTGCAAAATGTTATCATCGTAACCCTGATCTTCTTTCCAAATATAAAAGTAATTAACGAACTCTTCTGCGACTTGGACTATCACAACCTGAGTTCTATGACGACGTAATTTACAAACTTCGTAAGATCTTTGGCCATGATCACATTCATACTATATTTGTTAAACTTGTAAAAAGTTTTGTCAATAGAGGTTATGACCCTACCATTTTGCACGCAGTGCATGCTTGATGGTGGACCCACTATGCTTTCCTCTTTAATTGTGCGATGACCGGACAGGTTGTGGACCCTATGATGACGTCTACCTAAAGCCCAAAAGGACGGTGACGTTTGATTTTTGTCTGCAGTCTTGTCTTGTCGTACCCTCAGTGGTGTATTCTCTTGTTGCTCTGGCTTCTGCCAAGTCAATGAGTACCTTCTTTGTTGTTTTCTATGCTATTTATTTTTGTATTTATATACACGAGCATCTTTATATATTAATGCTGCCTTGTTGGTTAGAGAATAGTTCATGGCGGGGATTTCTTTATTTACACTGTCCCGTTTGTTTGTGATGACAGTAGGGTAAGTTTGAGGTTTGGTGCACCCTAAAACCTGGTTTGAACCCCAGCGGCATTGCCACTGACCGTTCCAAGGCAGTAGCCCTATTGTCAACCATTTTGTGTTTGTGATGTCTTATTTGGACTTGTATTCATCTTTAATTTGCTCTTTGTTTCTGTGTGTCTGTTTTGCGGTTGACTGTCGTCCTTGAATGCTGCTTTTGATTTTTATATCTATATGGATATGTAGTGATAGTATACAGAATAAGGCCAGAATGTGAGTATTACCTGCCGTAGCAGACAAAATAAGTATGCCCCAATCGTTTTGAAAAATATCAGGGATACAACTTTTAGGCTTGGTCAGTGGATGTATTAGGACATAAACTATACATATGTCAAACCTATGTGTAAGAATGACATTGGCATTTATGTTAAAATAAAACATCTCCAGTTTTGTGATTTGGACAGGGTGGTTAAAGACGTTTATATTGTGTCTGAGAGACATAAGGCAATCTCATGCTATAGTCAAAAGTATAGTATAGTGAACGGTGTACGATGACATAGGGGACTTTACACAAGGATTGACGAAGAACAGTCTCGGTAAAACAGGAACATTTCTGTCTGATTTTTGAGCCGCCATGCGTGATTCTTTGGAATCATGTATACTGTCATTTTTGATGTTGGAATTTTTGGTTGAGGAGATTTACGCAGTTCGAGAATGTAGTTCCTCTAAATGCCTTAAGTATAACTTAATTTGATTAGGTGACTGACATGAACCTTATACATACCGAATAATATAGCTACTGATTGTGAAATAATGAAATAATTGTAATCGTATACAGTATAAACGTGTCTTTGTCGTAAATACTCTGCGCAGTAATACACCAGTTTTTGGACGAGGAGCTTTTCGCACTTCGAGAATGTGGTTCCTTTAACTGCCTCAAGTATAACTTAATTTGATAAGGTGACTGACATGAACGTTATATATACCGAATAATATAACTACTGATTGTAAATAATTGTAATTGTATACAGTATATTATACGTGTCTTTTTTGTAAATGTACTGAATACTATGCGCAATAATACACGCATAAATATTTTATGAATGGAAAGTTTCAATAGCATAGTTACCCGGATGTCGAACATCTCATTAATATTAATTTCTTTCATTCGATAGTGCAGCAGAAGCTCGATAATTATCCATTCATTCAGAACCATTAATTTGAAAATGTACATTGACGAAAAATAAGCAATCAATTAACACATTTTCCTCCCTAAACCAGTAAGCTAAATATGCCGCTCATGCGTGGCCTACAGCTTGACCTAGATAATGAGCTTTACCGTCAAATTGGGAACTAAATGTCCGTAAATATTGTAGTTATTGTGCCTAGTACTTTGAAAAATTGTATTGCATAGTATAGCATCTACTACAAATAAATACCCAAGTTGATGAAAAGAATTAGTCAAGAAGTGCTCATTTCTACTACCAACAACAACAAGGTAAACAAATCAAATAGTTTAAAGGGACACACGGCAATCTTTGCATTACGATAAAAAGAAGAAGGAAAATCCAAATATTTTGGCATTTACTCATATAGTGTTTATTTCCTTGCTGGAATTCAATAAACAAAAATTATCTCAGAGTTATCAACAGGAAATCTATTGGAAGATACACTCGAAAACCAAAACCGACGCGGTTTCAAAAAATAATTCCGTCCCAAGCATTTTTCGAAAATTAGATAAGTCATGTTTTCAATGTTGTGTGCCAAGATACTTCATCCCATTGGTGGAATATTATGCATAACAATTTAAATAAAGGATGTTAGCAAGAAACCGTGCTTAAAAAAGTGTTTTTAATAAAAAACGAGGCCTTTGACAAATTATTACTTTCGTACCCAGGTCATTCGACCTTATTGTAGCTTAGCTAATCTTGCCTCTAACAAGCTTTTACCATGTTGTAGACATGTGTTAAGGGTTGTTATGCTGTAAATAAAGCGAATGCTATTGTGTTTTACTCTCTTCACCACTTATTAAATAAGTTGATGCATTTATCAGAAGAAATGCATTATACCAGATACTGACCATACTTCTTTGTTTTTTACAGTTCATATAATTCTATTGATATATTGTTTACTGCTTTAATTGTTGATTAACTTTGCAATAACTTTTAACCTTTCGTTTTCTTGTAGACGGATTTATATAGCTCAACTTCTCTTTCTAAAAATTGTCTTTGTTTTCCTTATTATATACAACAAAATGTTTACAAACAGTATAAACAGAGTAATATAGATTTGAAAGAGCAGCTGAGCTATATACCAATAATTACAAGAAATCGAGAGGTTAGAAGATATTCTACAGTTAGCAGTATATGCTTACAATTTGCATGCTCCAAGTACTCGCAACTAAAATAAAACGTTGAACAACATAACTACATTTTTGTTTCTTTCATACCACCCTGATGTCTATATATACAAAGACAAAATGCTTCCTTGCTGGCATAATGATGAAACGCTAAATTCAGTATCTCTGTCAGGAAATATATATCATCTTATCAAAATACAGCCTTACAATTTTCTACTTCAACATAAAACCAGCAGGCCCCGTGTGGTTTCGGGGCAAATAATAGCACCAATGCAGATCCGTTGGAGGGATAGGCAGAGGGGTAGAACCAGCCCCCACCCCCCCACCCCCCCCCACACCCCCTACTCCAAATTCATGTTCACTTTATCATTTTTTGTTCATGCTCATTAAAGGTCTTCATCAAGACCCCTGCTTTGTTTCAGGTGCCATCTCGCTTATATCACTAGAGCAGTGGCAGAAAAACAATAAAATTATATTAAGTGGTTCCAGTGTAAATGGAGTGTCTACAATAGAATGTGCAGTCCTGCAGGTGAGAAGGTTCTAGGCCCATTCTACATATTTTATCTCGATGTACATGGAGGATGAGCCAGGCGTGTTCATTCCTGTTAGGGGCCATATAACATTTCATGTGTTGGTGCGCCTTAAAACCCAATTCAATTCAATAAAACCAGCAGGTTAATTGATCTGTTTAATTTCCTTTGAACAAATGCGCGAGTGTCTGATTTATCAAAAGTATTTCCGTTATGTACGCCAGTCAGTTAACCTAACCATGCTTTGCTGGGTTGAACTAATACAGACACAGATTCTTCACAAGTACCTAACAACGCATGTATCAATTCAGATCGCTTACTCCAGTACAAAAAACATCTCATGTTCTAAGCAGCAACATTTCATTTTAATACGCCACACCTGTAAAATTTAGCATAATCTTTAACCTCACCAAGAAGACAGACACTGTTCAATCTTGGCGACTCTCAGGACCTTCAGTCCTTTGATTAAACTTGTCCAAGCTGTCGCTAATATTAATAATCTAGCCAAGTGTGGTAAAAAGCAAGTACAACATGAAGGCGCTAGAGTGCAAACAAGTCATAAAAGGCTTTTTTCAATAAAAACAAGGGCCATAACTCTTTTGTGACAAAACTGATCTGGTGGGGTTTTGAGCTCGTCCGAGCTTTTATTAATATAAATATTCTGTTTAAGTTTGGTAAAGATAAAATACAAATTGTGTAGACAGAGTGTAAACATTGCAGAATATCGAACCTTTCATTAAAACACGGGCAAAAACGCCGATGTTAATTTTACAAGGATGGTTATCGGATTTGTTCGTGCTTCATCTATATTAAAACGAAGTTTAGTAAATACTGTTTGCTGTGTCGACAAGACACTATATAGCATTTTTTCTTTAGATCGAGGGTCATAACTTTACTGTTTTTTATCCGATATTGGTGGTTGATGAACGCGTTCGGCCTTTCGTCTATAATAAGATTCTGGCCTAGTTTGGTAAAGATCGAATATAAACAAAAGGTGATAGAGTGTTGACAAGGCAAAATATTGCATTTTTCATTAAATCAAGGACCATAACTCTGATGTTTATTATCCCATATTGGTGGTTTTTTTAACTCTTCCGAGCTTTTGTGGATATAAGGACTGTGGCCGGTCAAGTTTGATAAAGATCGGATGCAAAATGAACGTTATAAAGCGTTAACACGAAAAGTACGACGGATGATGGACACCAGACCATGGGATAAACCATACTGTTTTTTAGGCCAATAGCTAAAAACTACTGACTGCAACTGAATTAAACTTGCAACAATGACAGATGGCGATGAAAGGAAGGGCACAATAATCATAACCATGTCCTTATTTACAGCTATTTCCCTTATCCGGAACGTAACTCGAAAACTACTAAATATATTTTACTGAAAATTTGGAACAATGATAAAAGGCAATGGGATGAAGTGCAGTGCACAAGAAGCATAACTATATCCTTATTATTTTTTATAGTTAATCCCTTGACCAGACGTCGAAAGTTACTGACCTATTTCACTGAAACAATAGTAGAGGGCAATTGGAGGAAGTGCACTGCACAATAACCATAACTATCTTTATTTTTATTAGAGTTATTTCCCTTAGTAATTGTACACTATAATTCTTGCCCGGATTATAACTAAAAAAAACTTTTGAAACGGCCGAACACGATGAATACGAAATATTGCAGTCTCGGTTTGATTGAGACCGTTCACGTCCCCTAGCCCCGGGTTAAACATAATTCAATATTCATAAAATCAATAGTATAGAAGTTTAATTATCTCGAAAATGGCATGCATATGGCGGTGGACATAACTGATTAACATATTTCAGTGAACTTAAAACAACGATAGAGGGCACAGAGAGAAAGTGCAGTACGCAAAAACCATTACTATATCTTTATTATTTCTAGAGTTAATACCTTTTGTAATGTTATGCTTTTATTTTTTTTCCGGAACATACCTCGAAAGTTACTACTATTTGCGTACGTCAATGGTACTCTGAAAATGTCTATTCATTTAAGTGAAGCAGCAGCCGTTGGTACTACCAATATTCTTGCTGTTTTTTTCGTTTTTACAAAAAATAGCATCAAAGTAACCAGTTTTTTTTTATATTAAAACATAAAATCCAGGAGGAACCAGAGATCTAAGGTTTTTTACGTCTGTGAAGAAAAAATGGCTTATCACTGAGACGTATTAATACACAATTTGAGTGGAATGTATTTTACAAAGCAATTTCAATAAGTTTCGACTAAAATGACCCCGAGTATGTTATTTTGTTTTATAATATGGCTCTTTGTTTTGCAGAATAGAGAGTATTGTTAACCTCAGACCTAATAACAAATGCGTTATTAGGTCTGTTTTTCAACGTACAAAAATAGTTGGACACTTCCAACGTTATCGTTTACTATTGCATGACGTCTTCGCTAATAAGAACACATGCGTAGTATGCTTTTTATTAAAAAGGCACGAATATGATATTCTGTTTATCAAACAACGCCATAAAAGCCTCACTAGCAACATGTATAGTTGCATAAGCCTATAAACGATAAGGTATAACGTCGTCGTATGTTGACGTCGTATGTTTGTATTATGACTGTGTAGATTCGGTCTTCTCCGTATGACACCGAACAAGGGAACTACCTAGTCGATCTCCGTAGTCCTATATGTTTAACGGTAACATAATTCTACGAGACAATTCCGATATACTCCCCTGAAAGTAAAAAAACGAACGATGATTCGGCCTTCTTTTCCATATTTATTTCATCAGTGTAATATGATAATATATCATCAAGGATTTATTAAACTCCTACATCACAAGTTATGCGGTAAAACAACATATGTAATGACGTTATGTTAAATGCATGGAACGCCAGAATAACAAAATCAATTAATTGAACCTCTCTTCAAAGTAGCTAAAGAGAGGTCTAGTTGAACTGAAGAGATGTTCAATTCAGTTGCAGAGAGGTGCAATTCCAATACTGATATATACCTATCTTCAATTGAATTATACCTCTCTTCAATTAAAGTATATACTCTGCAGTTGAATTAGACCTCTCTGCAAGTATTTAAGTTATGATAATGTGTCATTGTGATGCCAAACTAACAAAAAATCAATTAATTGAACCCCACTTCATCCATATGAAGAGCGGTCTAACGCAACTGAAGAGAGGTCTAATTCAATCGAATAGAGGAACATTCAATTGAAGAGAATTACAATTCAGCATAAAACCTCTCTTCAATTGAACTAGACCATTCTTCAATTGAATTAGTGCTCTCTTCAAGTGATTAAATTATGCCTCTCTTCAATTGAATTAGACCCCACTTCAAGTAAATGAAGTGATGGTCATTTAATTGAGTTCATTTTGGCTTCTCAACGCCAAATTAAGATAAACTCAAATAATTGAAGAGAGGTCTAAATCAATTGAAGCGAGGTGTCGTTGAATTGAAGAGAGGTATTATTCAATTAAAGAGAGGTTTAATTCAGTATTGGAACTGTACCTTTCTTCGAATAAACTGAACCTCTATTTAATTTAACTGAACCTCTCTTCAATAGAATTAGTCCTTTTACTGAATTGAACTCGCTTCAATCAAATTATACCTCTCTTCCAATAAATGAATTGAGTGTCAGTTAACAGTGTTTATTTTAGTCTGGCGTCCTAAAGACAAATTAACATGAACTCAAATAATTGAAGAGAGTACTAAATTTTGAGGTTTAATTCAATTAATAGAGGTACCATTTAAATACTGAAATATACCTTTTCATTTGAGTTAGACTTCTCTTCAATTCAATGGAACATCTCTTCGGCGTCAGTTGAATTATACAGTGGCAATTTAAGAAAGATCCAATTCAACTGAAGAGAGGTCTAATTCAATATTTGCATTGTACACCTGTTCAACTGAATTAGACTTCATTTCAATTGCAACTAAATTAGTCCTTGGATATAGATCTAATTCAATTGAAGAGAGGTACAATTCCAATGCTGAATTATACCTCTTCAATTAAATTAATTAATGGAACCTGATTTCAATTGAATTATACCTCTATTCAAATAATTGAAGAGCGGTTTAATCAATGGATTTTCTGTTAATTCGGCTTCCATATATGTGACACTGTAAAATGTCAAAATCATATGATAAATGTCAAAAAGCAACAGTGGTTGTGACCTACACGCTCGAAGAAAAGGGATGGGGTGCGATAACTTTGTATTTTTTATATTCAAGTTTTGGTGAGTTTAGAACATTTTTTTCAGGAATCACTAATATTATGACTCATGATTACTTTAGTTAACGATTCAAAATATGTTTGTTAAGGGTTAATGCCACGAATATTGAAAAGTATTGGATTTTAGCTCATGTATTTGAAACTTAAGTAAATGAGGTCTAATAGTCACTTAATTTAGTGTGAAGATTTGTTTCAATAATTAAACTCTTAAAAATAAATTTCAAATCGCTTTGGGAGCTCAAGTGAGAAAGTGTTGGTTCTTATGGATAGCGGGAGGTATACAGAACTAGTTCTACCCAGAACAAATGGATGGTTTGCCTATATCATAAAAAGCGTCATGTATGGAATAAGATGTGCTAAAAGTGACTTAAAGCACAATTTAAACAATTGACAATTTTATTAATTGTTACAGTTATTGCCCATGCTTATTGAAACAAGTCTATAATATAGGATAATAGACGAGGTGTCATTTCTCTCATCCGACATGTTACGAAGTTTTGGATAAAGTGACACCGAGCCTGTTATCTTGTATCATATTACCTGTTTTATTGGAGGTAGTGTTTCAACATGTTTTCAAGTTTCAAAAGTAATCGGAGGCTTCAGACATGATGAGTGGAATACAAACAAAAATGGAATGACATTATGACACTGCAAACAAGCGACTATATATGACACACGTACGCACGCACGCACACACGCACACGCACATGCAAACATGCTTAACTTTAAGATGTATTTGTGATTTGAGTTTTTATTAACTCACTGGAAGTGTGAGTTTAATGTTTACTGTCCTTTCCTGGTTGATGAGTTGTAATAATCTGCTGCTTTTCTCACTCTATATGTACAGGATCACTGTCGTGAATATCTCATGTCGCTGAAATGGCTTCATCAAAACACGGCAAAGTTGGATTTTAAACACTGCAAAAAACGTTCAGTGTTGTAGTTTGATGTATATCTCACACTTAAGTAGCTATTTCTACCCGACATTTCATCACCATGACAATATCGTAGTACTCTTTGTAAATCTCGTATTATTTTCTGTACCACAATCACCACGAACAACTCTTGGTACTCTTCCAATTTGTCTAACATAGCTTAGATATAAGTGTGCGACGATTCGTGGTTCATTATTAGAATAATCTGCTTTTAGCAATACTATTTTCCGCGAAACCCCATCGATTCCACCATGATTGCTTTCCCAAAGGGCTTACACCTATCGAACCCATCGATATGAACGAGCTAATTGGGTCCTCTATTGTAATATATCCCCCAGCCTCAATATGTAACCGGAGCTGTACACCCTCCGGATCCATAGCTTTAAGTACACACCCCAGTTTAATGAGATACTCGGAGGTTAGTTTTGACATTGATTACCTACCACAGAGTTCTGTATCCAGAATTGTAGCATGGTCACCGACAATTCTCTTTGTAATAGCACATGCGTAAATCATTTAATTGGAAATAAGACCTGTCACAATAACAGTTAGAATAACTGTTAAAATAAGAGTGAGAATAACTGAATTAGAGCTAAAATGGACATGCTACTAAACAAATAGAGTTTATTTTCATCTCGTTGGTTAATTTAGACACATCGATGGGCTACGCCAATCTCGATGTTTAAATGAACCAACTCAATGAAACCATACTCTATCTATTACTTGGAATATCCTCGGCGATGTAACTCTGTTATCTTGTAGATTACATCTGGCAGGGAACTTGATACGCTATAGCTTCTCAGATTTAAACGCTGTCCTATTCTTTTTAATTGCAGTAACGTAACAACTACATTAGCAAAACCCCGCATGTTATCTTCCAGGTATATCCTTAATTAAACCAGTAACACATTAAGTCGTCCCGGTTTGCACTTTCCTCTAAATAAGCTAGAACTACGGAGAGTGCAACAAACAGCAACCAAACATGAGAGACACACGCCTGAAAAACAAGGATAATTGTTTGTTTTTAAAATATTGCAAATGTTATATACAACTTATTTAAATTGTATTGCATGCAGGTATGGTTGTAACAAGCATATTTGCATGAACTATTAGATTTAAATAACTATAAAGCAAAGTGGTTGGGCTACAAGTTATAACACCGTATAGTACAACCCTTGCTACACATAAAAGTATAATTGATGATCGTGTCTTTCTTGTAATTGAACCCCAGTAATACTTATTATCTGAAAAAAAGATTATATGCATGTAATCAAGGCTGCATTGAATGCATATACTTAATTAGCCATTTTTTATGTAGAGTCACAATCTATTATTGGGTCAGGCTCTTTTTAAGATTTTTCATCCATGTTTGCGCTCAATATGACCTATTTATGTGTCGACGTGACGTAAAACACCATTCATTCATTCATTCATTTTTAAGATTTAATGAATTAAAATATAACAAAGTAGACCTGTTTTCGTTTCACCGTTGCGGATTCGAGTTCCACTGGGAGCTCAACTTGCAATCAGTATGTTTGCATTTGAGCGGAGTTCACGTGAAACCTTTGGACTAAAAAAAGTACTGATTAGGCGATTTAGGTATCGGTATATGGTATGCAATACAACTGATGAAACATTAATAGATAAATCTATCCATCTATGTACTTGTAACTGTAAGTGGTGTCGATATGAAGTACTCTTATAACTAATATGTTGATGAGCAACATCAATCAACATTAGGTAATATGTGAATCGTATGTACCTAGATGCTACTTAATAATAATAATAATAATAATAATAATAACAATAACAATAACAACAATAATAATAATAATTATAATAATAATAGTAGATGTTCAAGGTGACATTGTAACCGTTAGCTATTTACAGTGGAGTATTTTGATAACTTCGGTAGCTGGCCTCGTGTAGTAATACAGTTGTGTAAATATATATATATATATATTTTGATTATTAATATGTGCTACTTTTTGTTGATATACATTTCATTATAACTTGAAAGAAAGCACGGGTTGAGTGTAATGTAATCTCTCTAAGTGTCTATATGATTGTGTTACTGTTTATCCGATATAATGTTTGTTATAGTAAAAAAAAAGTGGGGCTTGAAAATAGACAAGTAAATATGTTTTTTCTTTGGTGTATTCGCTATAGAGCACTTTGGCAGTTTGATATCATAGTTTAATTATTTTAACAGTTTTTATATGCAACACAAATAAAATTTAGCTGATATCGTGTATTATTAATGCTATAGTAATGTTGTGTAGATATAATGCCTTTTATTATCAATACGATTATGTTTGTCCGATATAGATATTATTTTTCAAAAGCGGCTAGACAAATATAGATCAATAGGCAATCTAGTGCCAGATAGAATCATATATATTATACTAACCACATTTTTGATTTGATCTAAACTAAGCCTGATAGTATTACCATTTGAAGACCTACCTTGTTAACATTTTGATCCAGATATTTAAAAGTATGCGACATATCATTGGCTTAGTCACTGATTTTAACACAGTCAAAGTACGAGCGAGTACAATGTGTGATATGCAGAGGAGAAAATGTTGTTGCCATATTAGAAAAAACGGACATTGTTGTGTACACTATTTTTTAGAATTAACTGTTTGGTCAATGAAAATCCATCATTTATATTATACATGTAGAAGCTCAACAATTATGAACAACAGATTGAACACATGTTACATTGTTTACATTAAATATAGTTCAACATGCATGAAATCTTTACAAATTATACTATTTTTAAACTATGTAAGATATTATAAATGAGTAATATAAAATTTGGAAGTTTAAACTGTAGGGGTTTGTACTCAGATCAATTAAAGAGGAGAGACATATTTTCAAGGTGCAGTGATAGATATGACATTACTTTTCTTGTTGACACACACTCAACAAAAGAAATAGAAAACAAATGGAGGACCGAATGGGGCTTTGATGCAAAATTTTCCTCATTCTCTAGCTCAAGTAGAGGTACGGCTATTCTCTTTAAAAATACATTTAGTTATGCTGTAAATAATGAATTTATCGATCCTTTGGGGAATTTTATAGTTTTAGATGTTACAATACAGGAGCAAAGGATGACTATTGCTGTAGTTTATTGACCAAATGCAGACAAACCTCAATGTTTTCAGGATTTGTTTAATGTTGTTGAAAGTTTCGGTAATACTTCTTTTATTATCGGTGGCGATTGGAACGTGCCATTAAATTACGAGATAGATACATACAACTATAAACACAAAAATAACATAAAATCAAATGAAACAATTTTAAGCATTATGGAACTTTTAGATCTACATGACAACTGGAGCTTTAGTAATATCAACAGCAAACGGTACACTTGGAGGGGCCCCGTTAATAAAATGGCACGCTTAGACTATTTCCTTGTCTCGTCTGACTTTCAAGATTGCGTCGAGAAATGTTCAATTGATATTAGTTATAAATCTGACCATTCAGCCATTTCTGTGCACTTATTATTTATTGATCAACAACGGGGCCGGGGTACATGGAAATTTAATAACATCTTATTAACAAATGCCGAATTTGTAAATATTGTCAAACAAACTATTTCTGAAACAATAGACCAATATAAAGTGAACAATTTAAATGATGAACAAGAAATACGATTTGATATAGATGATCAACTATTCTGGGAAACGCTTAAACTTATGATTAGGGGCAAAACCATATCATTTGCTTCCTTTTTTAAACGAGAGAAAAATAAGAAAGAAAATGAAACAGAAACTAAACTTAAACAATTATATGTTTTATTAGACAATGGGGACAATTCTGTTAAAAATGAAATTGATCAATTACATATAGAGCTAAAAACAATCCGCGAGGAAAGAATAAGGGGAATTATTTTAAGAACAAAAGCGAAATGGAAAGTAGAAGGGGAAAAATCTACTAAATACTTCTGCAATTTAGAAAAAAGGCCATACAGAGAAAAATTAATACCAAAAATTATAAAAAGTGATGGAAATGAAATAACAGACTTAAAAGAAATACTTAAAGAGCAAAAACAATTTTATGAAACTCTCTACAAACCTTTAATACCCTTATCACAGGAAAACGAACGTTTATTTTTATATACAAGCAATCCTTTTTTAAACAAGTTAAAGGAAGAAGAACGCGACTCTTTAGAAGGACTTCTTAGCATAAATGAATGTTAAAATGCTTTAAAAAATATGAAAAATGATAAATCTCCAGGTTTAGCTGGCTTTACAGCTGAATTTTATAAATTCTTTTGGAAAGATATTGGTATTTTTATGGTTAGATCTTTGCATCAAGGATACGAGTTCAAGTCGTTATCAGTTACTCAAAGGCAAAGTGTGATCACTTGTCTTCCTAAGGAAGGTAAATCAAAACTGCATTTAAAAAACTGGAGACCTATTTCGCTTATAAATGAGGATGGGAAAATTGCGTCCTCAGCTATTGCCAATCGAATTAAATCGATACTCCCAAAACTAATACCGGAAAGTCAAACAGGGTTTTTAAAGGGACGACAAATGGGTGATTTAACACGACTTATATCTGACCTTATTTTAAAATGTGATGAAGAAAATATACCCGGACTTCTTGTTTTACTAGACTTTGAAAAAGCTTTTGATTCTTTAGAATGGGAATTTATAGAAAAATGATTACGTTTCCTTAATCTTGGAGATTCAATTTTAAACTGGTTTCACACTTTTTATGATAATGTATCTAGTTGCGTACTGAATAACGGACATTGTTCAGATTTTTGTTCAATCCAAAGAGGTGTTCGACAAGGCGATCCTCTTTCTCCGTATATTTTTATAATATGTGTTGAGTTTTTAAATGCTGCTTTGAAATATCACCTCGATATAAATGGTATACGTGTAAGAGACTCTGAATATTTATTAAACCAATATGCCGATGACTCCTCTCTTTTTCTAGAGGATGATGAAAAATCATTAAATACTGCCCTCCAAACAGTGGACAAGTTTTACCTTTGCTTCGGTTTAAAAGTAAATTTTGACAAAACCCAAATTATATGGATAGGAGCAAGAAAAGGTTGTCGCGAAAAACTTCATACTGATAAACCAGTGATCTGGAGATATAAAGGAGATTTTAAAATTCTAGAAATAACTTATAACTTAGATAAAGACAACTATTTTATAAATAATTATCATGATAAACTTAATAAAATGAAAAATCTGTTACACGACTGGTCTTTTAGAAATCTTACGCTTATTGGCAAAACAACAGTTATCAAAACGCTTGCACTTCCCACCATAATTGACTGCTTAACTGTCCTTCCTGACCCCCAGATCACATTTTCCAAGAATTTCAAAAATGTTTACTTAATTTCTTATGGTCGGGGAAAATGTATAAGATTAAACGAACGGTTATAATAAATTCAATAAAAAACGGTGGTCTTAAGTTTCACAGTCTTGTTTAGACTGTGAATGTATTTGAAATGTTATCAGAACCTTTATTTTGTAACTCAAATATTGCTTTAACCTGGGATTTAAATATCGTTAAAGCTTTTTGTCAAAAGGGGGTGTTCTTTATAAATGACATTGTTAGTGAACAGTGTAACTTATTGTCCTTTACAGAATTTTCAGATAAATATGACATACGGATTCCATTTACTATATACTATGGTCTACTCAATGCAATTCCAAATACATGGAAAACAAGTATTAAACATGAAACTAGAATTGAACATCCTATAAATAAAATATCAACAAATTAAAGGCAACACAAAAGGTTAACTTTACTTTTAATCAAGAATTCTTAAAAAAATATTGCAGAAACACCTAACAAATCCCAGCAAAAATGGAATAAAGAACTTGGAATAGCCTTACAAACTGAGGACTGGTAAATGTTATACGAACAAAATTTTAAAATGACTGATGATACCTATCTGCAGAGCCTGCAGTTCAAAATATTTCATCGTATTGTGTTTACCAATGCCAAACTTTATCAGTGCAAAATGTCCGAAACAGAACTTTGTACGTTTTGTAACAACTCGAAAGAAACTGTTTTACATTTATTTTATGAATGTATGTATCCAAAAAATGTACTTTTACGTTTTTTTGAACAAATCAAGAATCAATGTGGTATTGATGTGCAAATAAAACCCAAGAAAATCCTCCTATATGTTGAACAGAATGAAAACGTCATTCACTCGATAATTAATATTTGTCTTCTCATTTTTAAAAGTTATGTCTACTCCTGCAAACTGAAACAATGTCTCCCAAGTTATAGCGTTTTTTTGAGCATTTGAAGAGATATAAACACCTTGAATTATTCTCATTATATATGTACCCTGAAAAGAAATCTAATGCTATTAAGGCGAGATGGAACACTGTGAATAATATCTTTAACAATTAAACCATAACATTCACAACGTTTATTCCACCTTTTAATACTGATGCTTTAAAGGTGTATATTAATGTTACTTTAGTTTGTACAGATTTCATTCCATGTCTGTTCTTCTCAATCTATTTTCATCGAATGTATTCTTATATGCAGTTTTTGCCTAAAATGTGTTTGTATTTATATCATGTATGCATGTACACGTATTTATATCATGTATGTATGTACACAAGTGTCTGAATAAAATTATCAAAAACAAAAAACAAAAATTGCAATCAGTACTGTTATTCATTCGATCGTTGGAGATCGCTGAGCCCGATACTTATATTTAGTGATCGGTGGTACATTTTCAATTTCTTTTGTTTCGTTTAAATCTCGATTCGGTGATTCCACTACTCCGGCCGATAAAAGGATCTGGGTATTGTTTAACGACTCATAGGATATGTTGTCTGCTTTTTAATTTTGTCTTTTGGCTGTTACTTGTGATACGCAGACTTCATAACCGCTGCTCCCAACTAAATTCCTTTTTGTTTATTTCGCTCTTCGGGGCATACAATTGTATTAGATCCTGGGACTATACCCCGCTGGATATAGGGGATGAAATAAAGATACAAATATCGCTATATCCACCGCCATATGCTTGCCATCTTCGTGATGGTTAAAATTATGTACTGTTGATTTTTATGAATATTGAGTTCTGCTCAACCAGGGGCTAGAGGGCATGAGCGGTAGCTAGCATATATCACTACCGCTCCTGAACAGTCTCAATCAAAACGAGACTGCAATATTCCGTATGTGTCGTATTCGGTCGTCTCGAAAGGTCCATTATCATACTCTTCTTTGTAAGTGAGAAATTTAAATTCTTCGGATTGCGGGTGGTACCGTAACGGCTCTACAATGGAATAAGTGGGTGGTCTAACTGCACCACAAAAAAATCGACCGTCCTACATAGCCTGAACTGTGCTGAAAAATGGCGTTACACACCAAACAAAGTGTTTGAATTAATTAATATATGTTGTAAAATAGTGTTTCGTCTAAAAGAAGGCGCACTGTTTATAAACCGACGTGTCGTTATACATTTAGTACGATTTTTTTTTCAAAAGCGTAGGCAACTATTGGCATTTGGTATGTATGGAATTATGTATTTTGAGCCATTTCATCTATCGGACTTTTTAAATACATAATAATGACCACCGATTGCCAGAAACGTTTAGCTATTTGTACATTGCTTCTAGCACCGAATCCTGTTTGTTGCATCGGCAATGTCGAATGCATATATTATTTTATAAACAACCAGATATATCCTGTCGGCTTTTCATTTTCATTTTAAGATGATTATTTTCCTAACGTAAGTCGAGAAACTCGTTATATTTCAGGCAGATGGCGTGGCATAGTTGATGGCATTAAATCCGGAGGACCCGGACGCAAGCCTTATCGGCGTTACTGAATTTCATAGTGGCATTCTTGGACAATACATTAGGCTCGTCCTCTGTTGTGGATGTAAACCGGGCTGTCCTTTGAATACCCCCAACATTACCTAAGCTATTAAAGGGTTTGGCTCAGGATGAAATGAAATTAAACATGTTGGAATTCCCATACACCCTAATGGAAATCTGTATAAATAATAATTCATTCATTCGAATTCGTTAATGAACCAATATAATGCATATATTCGTTAGTTAGAATAGAGCACGTTCCCTGATTCTTATGTATCCGTCCTTCTCTCTGGGACGGCCCTAAATAACATAAATAATGTATTTATGATGTATCTAAATAACATTAAAATACATTCGTACTCTTTTATAGTATCAGGGGATCAACTTGAACATGTGATATCTTTATCAAACCATTGAAATGGTGTAGGGAGGCGCGGGTGGGGTAGAGTGTGTGTGCTCCGCTCTAGATCCGTTAGTGCTTTAAAAAAAAACAATAGAACCCAAGTTCCCAAAACTTAATCTAACAGTTTATATGTTATATGCATATTAAAAACGTGCCCATTTGATACCAAAGTTTATCTCTTGGTAAAGATATGACTGTCAACCATCGAGTATTTTCCGTAAGTATAGGGAGATAAACAGAAAGCACATAGTTTTCAACAAAATATTTTATGCAATGTAAATGTAAATTAAAGGTGATTAAATCAATACGGTTGACAATTTGCGTGCAATTACGGTAGGCCTATATATATGACATCGGTTGTTCAATTGTCTCAATTTAAATTATGTCATCTAAACGTTAGATCATATATAACGTCATTAGTTTTTCAAACTTCTGCATAGCTATTATTGTTTTATATTCTATACCTATCCTAGATATGACGCGCTCCCTTCATAAGGTAGTTAGAGTATGCGGCATGACTCCATCCATAACTTCCGAAGAGGTTTCTGAAGACACCTTATTTACATATTAACAATGACTACATTTTACCACGCGTGCATGCATGACACCTAAATTTCAGGCGAGAGCTGCAAAACATTGAACATGTCGGCTAGATCGGCGTGATATCCTTCTCTTTAGTTTTTAAGATTTAGTCAATTGAAATACGGTGGTTGTTTGTATGGGCATATTGTGTGATGTCTTTTGAAACTCATCGAATCGTGACTCATATTCTACCTACTTTATAAAGGGAGCGCGGCATATCTCTAATGTAGATACAGTAATCATAAGAGCTATGATTCTCACAGACATACATTTACGTCTTCTCGATCTGAACCTTAGCAATTAAGAGTAATATGTTGATTTTACACGTGCTGATACAGTTGGTTCTATAGATTATATTGTGATTATCTTTACAGCTGATATGGAACTGAACGCATTTGATTGATATGCAAGTATTCAAACTCATACGTGGTTACACATGTGTACCTTTTGATAATCCCCTTTAACCACTCTAGTATCCTGCATTAGAAAACATGTACCTTGATATGAGGTGTGCATTCATAAACCGGTGAACCAGCATGTTCCGTAAGTGCTGTGATATTTACGAATTAAATGGTATGCCCTCGCCACCGAAAGTTATTGTGTCCGGGCTTAATTCTGCATACATTATTGGATTAAAATATTTTGCAGAAAGGATCTCCCCAACCTTTGTTCAAGGTTGAAGCAACAAACGACAAAGACAAAGCAGCAGTCAAACTCCTGTCCGGGTCATACCCGATTCAGTTTATTTTTAGAACATGCCATATCTAAAATCGAACCCTACTGGATCAAAAAGATATTTGGCAGTAAGGTAAATCTCACAGAGACGTGGTCTCTCACATCAAAGTAGGGTCAAGAATCCGGCAAGGTCAATATTCATTGGACAAAGGGCGTCCGCAAGTTGATCTCTTGTCTTCATTGCTGTAGGTTCGATCACTGATGTGCCTAGGAATCTTTATGTAAGTAAGCTATCCAGCTGGCTTGCGGAACGTCGTTGGTTCTACCCATGTGCCCTCCCGTGCACGAAATCTACCCGGAGGGGCACTTGCATGGGGAAGCTGGAAAGTCGCCATATGACTTTAGCTGTTTGTGCGACTATAATATCCAATTCAATTCAAAGGCCAAACTCATATCCAGTTCATAACTCACCAATAAATATGGATCAACACTGTATTGAAAAGACAGGTTCACGACATTAATAGATATTGAATGTTGCGTACAGTTCTAGCCAACTTAGGGTTGAAACAAGAAGTTTGGAATTCATTTAAGGTTTTGTCTGTCGGAGGACAAATACACACAATTAAAGAAAACAGGGCCGTGACTAAGATTATACAAAGTAGATTTTGGCGCCGAAACGTTATGCACATCTTGACATAAAAGGTAAGGATCATATAAAGTTTAGAAACAATAAGATGAAAACTGTCACACACATTTCAGCACGCACGGACGGACATGACTAACGCTGTAAGCCCCCTCACCTTTTAGTGATGGGTCATAAAATGGGAAAAACGCAACAGTGGTGTCACTTCAGTTCGATTTTAGTGTTTAGGCAATTTAAAACATATGTATATACTGTCGGCATACCTAAAAAAGTACAAAAAACATTTAAAATTACAGGAAAAGAGATTGTTTACCTGTTTTATTTTTAATTCAACATCCTTGTAGATCGGCCTTGAATCCAACTATGGATGTGCTTGCATTCTTTTATTGCAAAAGAAGTACCTGTGTCAGTATATGTACGATATATTACCCAGATATAAATGGGGGACGCAATATTTTATCCAACTTAACCTGATCTCAACATAATTTAATCGTCATGCGACATGATGTCATCAAGTCGCTGTCTGAATGTTGTGCAAACAATATATTCAACTTATGTCGTCTTTTATTAAGTCGTCCTGTTAAGAAATAGTGTACTATATCAACATAGAATATGTCAACATATGATTATATATCGTGGCATATCTGTATATTTATGGCCATAAACACCACATCATCGGGGTGGGGGGTGTGGGGGGGGGGGGGGGGAGGTGAGTAGGGGGGGGGGGGGTTAAAACACGTAGATCTACCTTCTAAACATGAATAAAGTAAAAGAATAGTTCCCAAGAACCATTTAAAGTATGTAATCATTTCTTGTAAGGATCCCTCATATAAAAAACCGGATAGATACACCGTTGTTTTGACCTTAAAGTCACACATTGATGTTATATGACAACATGCATGTAAACCCCAATATCTGGGTTTTTTTAAATATGGATTATGTATGAACATTCGATCTATATTTAGAGATAAGAAAACTATCACAATATAAAATAGTTTGTAAAATCAACGCGTGAATGCAATATTTTAGTTCTCAATAGATTTTCAAAAATAATAATACAGTTCACTAGAAACAGACATACTGCATAAGTAAAACAATGTGGATTCAAGCTCAAACAAGTTCCCTGAACAATACAACACAATTGATCGCAATGTCAGGACTGAGGCGATCTGAAAAAGTGATGAGTGTCAATCCAAATACCAATAAAATCCTCATAATTTACTTCATTTATATATATATGAAATGTTCTTAAATGCATGTTACCCTCGTTTTTAGCCTGGTGAACTTGTTCACCAAGCTATAGTTACCATGTTATTTCACGAATCCTAACTACAGCCTCACTGATGAATCGACGCATTGCCTGAAAAAGAAGACCCATATTTTAACAGGTGTTTCTTCTTTTCTAGTGCGGATACAAATATGGTAATGTCATTTAGAAATTTCAAATAATTTCTTCGACGCATTGTTTAAGTTATATATTATTTATGTAGCTATTTCATCTATTGTTCCATCGTTTAGCTGTGCGGTCTATAAATAGATCAATCATCATCATCACGTGATCATCCAGTGATCTTGCATAAAATGTCCAATAATTTTTCATACGCCGTATTGATTTCCTAGGATAGTTTATTGAGATTTATGACCAGTTAATTTTATAATTTATTTCTCTTGCAACACCATCAAACGCATATCTTCAATCTTTCTTGGATTTATATATTTAAGAACTATACAAATATGTTGTGACATGGCCTTTATAATCTTCATATAATATTTAATAAGTTTGGCCGGTAATGGTAATGCATAAGCAACTATCCTTTGTAATTCCTTCTCCAATTGCGCGCGAAATTTCATCTGGTACCCTACTGGTACACATCGCCGGTCTATACCTCGATAACACGGACGGTAACTATTCCCGCGCGTCTCTTTGAGAGGAGGTCATTACATTTTGAACAATGTAATCGTAAATATATGTGGTCTTTGATGTTTTGTGAATACATGTGTGACAGATCAGAACGCCGCCAGACTGTACCGAAATTGAATCCCATTAGATGAAATTGCGTAGCTTTGACAGAATGGCGGGGAATTTTGTATCGGAGTTCGTCTCAAATAGCTGAGGTCTTCATCCACCAATTAAACTGGCCGCCATACACAACCTAATTGATATGTTGATAAATGGCGTAAAACACCATGCAAAAAAAATAATTAAATAAATAAAGCCGAAACCGGTTTGATGAATCCGGTTTGATGAATCCGGTTTGGTAAATACGTACGTTATAATCAAATACTAAAACTGAAAATAGATTTTAGGAATACTGTAGTTCTGTATAGCATTGATTTATTGATATTATAAATGAATCTGAATGAATAAGAAACAATTAGTGATATATAAAAAAAACACATAAGATACACAATCTGATATATACCAAAAAAGAGTTGTGTTTCCCCTAGCAGCTCTAAATAAAATAGGGTAGGTGGGTAGGGATTTATTTTTATTTTTTTTGCTTAAAAAAGTTTAGGGTCGGTCGGCCGAGGGGAAACACACCTATTTTTTTGGCTTTATCTCAATAATCTGAGGCCTAAAAAAATGTTTGCTTCTACTTTTGTGACCCATAGGGATCTGTACAATAAACATTTCTATGTGGTTACTCAATTTATTAGCTTTCGGCCAAAGGCCAGAATATACATTTACCACTAAACCACTACATAATTGCTCAATCCAATGTTTTTAAGGAATACATTTTATTTTTTAAATTCATGGCACTGAAAAACATCAGATCACGTGCAAAGTAAGTGAATCCAGAAGGGATTGTTAACTTTGCTCGCGACCAAATGCTATTTATAGTCCCATGAATGTTAAAAAAATAAAATGTATTCCTTATATTTATATTATAATTGTACTCAATCAATACCCATATGTCCCGTTTCTCAACCATTTTCTTCTTTAAATTGATAAAAATGCAGAATAACACCTATATTTATCACGACAAATGGGACAGCGTAAACGTTTAGCCTCGCCTTCCTAACCTTTTATGGTATAGTCCCGTCAAACGTCATTTGTTTTTTCTTGAAACGTCATAGTTTTAACTGCGCGTGAAGCAATTAAAATGTGATTCATGGTCAAATGGATGTTTCTAGTGTTGTATGTGTTATACAAGTACTTACATTAGAAATGTAAATATAAATGAATGAAATGATGTCATCATGAACAAAATAATAATTAAGAGTAAACACGCAGAAATATTTACTAGTCATTACTATTTTGTGAGTGTGTTTTTAATGTGGTTTGTTGTTTAACCCTAGTTAGCAAGTTAATATAAATTACTTGGTAAATAAAAATAAATTGTGAATGCCTGATCTTTATGAATATTTTAACCCTTGGGTAAATTTTAATATTAAAAGCCTTAATATGTCTTGAAATCATTGAATTTAAATCTGTCCTCCAAAGCCTGCAAATGGCAAAACATTATCTGTGACCAGTGTACACAAGAACAGCTTTTGATTAGTAATACAGGATTGTCAGGTTTATTAAGTTTATTTACTATTGAATGTTTTATTTATTTAATGAAATAACAGTTAATGCATGTAACATTCAATACACACCTTGTTCCAAGGTCCAACCAAGGTTCTGTTTAGCCATCCAAAGTTTGAGGACAAAAAACAAATTAATAAAAAAAATCCCTACCCTACCTAATCTTTTGAAGATGTTACCCGAAGCAAACACTTTTTTAGGCCTGATCTGTTGTCATTCGTAGCATCATTGGCCGAAGTGTTCCGAATGATCCGTCTTGAATATGCACGAATCCATCCCGAGAGCAGGATTCCCGGTTTCTCAAATCTTGTTCGGGATTTATCAAAACTGTTGTAAACAAACAGTTTGGATTTTTAATCCAGTTCCGGTTTCATTTCATTGTAATCAAACACGACATTATTCCAAGACGCAATTTCAGCATAGTTCACCATGCTCTCAGTACCTTCGGTACCTTGATTATTATTATAGATCTGGAGAACACGACGAATTGGTTAGTTGTTGTTGCTAAATCATAAACATACACTTAAGACGGGCTTTATGTGGCTAGCAGTTCTGCATATAATTCACCATAAAGTGTACTTTCTTCCAAAACAAGCATGTATAGAAGCAGTAAAACATCATATGAATACTTAGTAATGATGTATACTTGTCGAATTGTCTAGCTTGCCAGACCGAACTTTGGCTTTAATAACATAGTATCGGGTCTAGTTTGGCATGTTTATTCCACATGCATATTTAATATGAAACTGGTCAACAATATAATATTTTTTTCCTATTTGGAATGACAACCATAATACTATTATTTAGAAAACAATGTTCTTGTGTATTTTGTATTTCTCTGTCAATACAGTTGCGTGCGGTATTTGTGGAAATTACTTAAATGACATGCAAAAATAGGTATACAAAAGAAATATAAAAAGATCGGTAAAGTCCGATCGATAAAGTCCGATATGCAGCTTTCACGGAACAGAGTTAACCCAAAAACACGCAAAACGACAAACTTGACTCATTATGGCAAAGTTAATAAGGAATAAAGGAACATGACATCACAAACAAAAAATGTTTGACAATAGGGCTACCGCATTGGAACGGTCAGTGGAAAAATAGGCCGCTGGGTGAACAAACCACGCTCTAGGGTGCGCTAAACATCACACTTACCCTACTGGCATCCCAATAAAAGGGGACAGGGTAAATAAAGAAATCCCCGCCATGAACTATTCGCTAACATAAGGCAGCATTAATAGGCAATAGTAAAACACAAAGATGCTTATGCATATATACATACAAAAGCAATAGCTTAGAAAGGTATAAAGAAGGTACTCAATCACTTGTCCGAAGCCAGAGTAACAAGAGAATAAATAACTGAGGGCACGACTAGACAGGATTGCAGATACACATTTTACGTCACCGTCCTTTTGGGATTTTATGCAGACGTCGTCATAAAGTCTACAGCCTGTCCGGTCATTGCTCAATTAAAGAAGAAAGTATAGCGTAAATGGACAAACAGGCAAACTTTAATAAGGAAATAGTAGGACATTCGCATGAGGAAACGGTAGTTCAATATTCGCCATTATGTAAATTTATACTGAGGATATTGTTCAGATATATTGCAAATTCTTAAGATTCGATGTGTATTCATGGGCTTCTGCTTACGGCGTGGTGAACAACTTCTTGGCAGAACAGCAATACAACATACATGTGGCTATTTTCAACTTCGCATCGAGTAAACACACATACATCTTAGTTAAATTGTTTCCCTACTCGGGACAATAACAACTGTCCATCATTTATTTCCGACAGAGAGGTTGCATTTGCTTTAATAATATATAAAGACCGGCGAAGTGAACAGCGCCATGACACTGTAATGGCACATGCTGTGTTTATTTGAGGAAATAAAGATCGTACTGCATTGTTCAATTCTGAATAAAGAGATTTATATTAGTAAGTTTATATATAAAAAAGTATAATGATATCAACTAGGACAGTATGACTTCGTGATATTATAAACACGGTTAATGTCTCTTGGAAACATACAGGTTTGATAAGGTCAAAATAAAAATCAATGGTTTATCATGTTTATTGCGCATAAACATAGGATTTTATTTTAAAATAGAATCTGCTTGCAAACATACCTTCGCAGTCTTTCACAGTCTAATGTATTAAAAGCGTATAAACAGAGATTATAAGTATGTGATAAACTGGATGAAATCAGGCACTAACATGATATTCTATTCATGTTGATCATTTAAAATCATTTAATTTACCTTTTTTCCCATTTCTTTCCGTTCAAAAATACGCAGACGTCATCAACTGCACCCTACGTCATCAATAGAGGTGCTGACGTCATCAACATAGGTGCACCAGACGGGAAAGGAAAGTAACTGCCGAGATAAGATTGTATCTCAGGCACCCTGTTTCTCAGCAGAATTACACAGATCGACATGATGCATTATAGTATCAACATGTAAACATACAAGAAGTTCATAGAGCACTTACAATGAAAAACAGTGGTTTTCTCTTTCAATTTAGAAAGATTTAAATGTCATACTTAAACAAACTAGTTTCTATGTAGAAGTCCATATGGATGTAATGTTCAGAATGAGTACAGTAACACAATATTCCTTAACGGTAAAACAAACTAGAATCTTAATAACTTTAATTTACACAATTCATTCACACAACTTGACATGTATCTCCTACTAAAAAGTTCTATGTTACGATTAGTTCATGTACATGCAATGCTAGTTTATTAAGTCTGTATCAAACACAAAAAAACATTCCATTCTACTTCGTAAATTAATCTCATCCATTTTTTTTAAAAAAGGAATCATGAGTTAAATCAATAGTACGCTCATCTAGGTGAAAAGCTAAATGTCGAATTAAAAACAAACAAAAAAAACACACACACAAAAACGGGATGCGATTAGGAACAAATACATGTTTCGGTGCTGGTACGTAAATGGGTGTGGAGAATATGTTCTTTTCTATTCCAACGTAAAAGTATTTGGGCGGTTGTATGATATTGCGATTCAAATAACGTTTACCTAGATGAATGGGATCACTGTGTCTCTAATACATTGAAGTACAGAGTTCTACTCGCGAACATTAGTCGGTAGGAATGATTCTCTATAAAGATTAGTTCGACCATTTACTGTCTGAAAATTAGTTTCATTTCTTAGAAGATATCTTGACGAGTCTCCTACTAGGGGTGGTACCAGATAGGAAACATACGAAGTCGTTCGTGAGTGAACCATTTTAAAAACAGAATAAGTTGAAGATTACGTCTCCGTAAAGTTTACCATTTTTAAAAGGTGAAGTTATCCCATAGTACATTCCCGTATTACACTAGTGGTCTTATAAACCTTATATAGATAGTTTCCAGAGATTTTCTATCGAGCTGGTGTTTTAGATTTCTAATAATATTAGTTATTATTCTACTCCATGCTTTATTTGTATTGTACTCAATTTGCGCGTGCCAGCTACAGTGATTAGAAAGAATGATACCTAGATATTTATGGCACTGAGCCTCTGAAATGTTTTGGTTAAGCATTTGTAGAGTGACTACGTTTGCGGGATAACAGAAGAGACTCTGTATTGGACGGATTCAAAGTGACAAGCCATTTGTTTGGCCAATCGGTTATCTTTGCAATGTCAGAAGAGAGGAGATTAGTTGATCGACACTAATATGAAGACTAGTATCACCTGCAAAAAGCCGTATATATGAAGGAATGTCAGAAACAATGTAATATATATAAATTAGACAAATAATAGGGTCAAGAATATGGCCTTGTGGGACTCCAGCATTGATTGTACTCAAATTGGACTTAGCACCGGGAATAACAACATGTTGAATACGGTTTTCATGGTAATTGGTGAACTCAGATAAAAGATCAGCCGAAATTCCTGCCTCTTTCAGTTAACTGGCAGATCGTTATGCCCCACTCGATCAAACGCCCTACTTCACTTATAATTATGGGGCTCGCTATAGTTGCGTACCTCTAAGGCCGTCCACAGTTATATTTAACTGATTACTGAGCTCTCTCTCTGTGGTCGTCCGCAGTTAGATGTATCTTGCGTTTTGGTTATATTAAATATTTTCTTACTGGTCTTCTGTATTCATAATAACAAAACAGCAGATCTAGATGAGCGCGTCTTCATGGGGTTTACAGCTTCTCCGCCCCTTAGAGTGTAATTTTTCGGTCTGATGACCCGTCTCCTGTCTGGGCAAAGATGAGTTTGGACTAGTGTGTGACCTCAAGTAATGCTATATTTGATTTTATGTAGAATATTTGTTTTTTTAATTTTCTCATAAGGACTGGCCAAGATGGGACTACTTTAAGTATTTCACTTGTTTCCGGGATAGAATTCGTCTCATGATCGCTGGATCATTCAGCCACCGTGCTATAGTAGGAACGCCATTCCTATGGCGTAGGAATATCTATCAAACACGGTCACGTGATCAAAATCGATAACAAAATGACATTATCGGTGAAATTGACACTGGTTAGATGTATACACATCTTATCGTTAAACTGTGATAATGACAAAACACAATCACGGATCATTGTTAAAGTATAACGATTCACAAATCATTTTTAAGAGATAAATTGATTTCAACATTGTTCATTATTTAATAATTGAGTAGAATGTTCACATTTTTTTTTTCTGAAGGACACCATTGAAGTAGTATCCCACAAATCCCGCCCCTTACCCCTATCCACTCCGTACAAATTGAGTTGTATATAGCTTAGAATTCGCTTTTTTAACCAAATTCGATTTATTTCGTCATTTTAGTAGCGAGAATAAAAACAAAATCATGTACATTGTACACGTAAATACATGTGTCTATATGTACAATTTCAATTAAATCGGAGGCAAGTTCTTTGTTTTTTTCCCCGAAAATTATCAAAGTACACCGTAATAACTAACGCATTCCAAATCGATTTTCACACGGAAATTACAATTGTGATATTATGAAGTCATGTATAAGATATAAAACGATTTCAACTTTGTTCGGTATTTGTTAAATTATTGAAATATTATGTTCACAGTATATACAACATCTCGGTGGTATCCATCCAACCCCACCCGGTTCCCCCTCCACCACGAACACACAATAAACTGTGCATTGCTGAGAATGCGCTTCTTTATTTAAATTCGATTGATTTCGTTATTTTAGAAGCGAGAATAAAAACAAAAGCATGCACGCATAGATACATCTCTCCTCTTCGATATGCAAAGTTTCAATAAAATCGGAGGGAAGTACTATATTTCCCGGAAATTAACTAACAGGACCGTCCGACTCAAAGACGGCAACATTCATTTAGAACCACGACCGGAAACACACAAAATATAAATATATTCTTTATGTAAACCATATATTTAAAATGTATGTGTCCATGTATTCCAGACTAAATTGTTGATCTATACATCTTTGGGTTTATGTCAGAGTGCCCAATTTGTTTTTTTAACAAACTCTTTTGCAACGGTATATCGGGAAATGAAATCATGATGGCGCCATATACTTTTTAATTTTCGGGATCAAAACAAAAGAGCGATAAACTAATATAAGTTTTAACAGGCAGAATTATATTCTGTTATCTGTTCATTTAAATCTGAGGGGGCGGCTCGAGTTTTAAAGAAAGCAAGATGGACGAGTGCCCCTTTAACCAAGTAAATACACAACTGACGAGAAACAGACATGCTATTGACAGTAACACTCATTACATAGTGTATTATATGAAACATTGTAAGCGTAAATCCAAAAAATGCGAGTATGTTATCTTGATGTAAATATTAAAAAGGACATATATAGTTGTTTAAACCTAAATATTTGCTTTTTACTTTTTTATTTTTTTAAACATATTTTTTTATGGCTGCATATTTTTTTTATGGCTGCATATCTGTCCTAGAACGCAGTCATACAACCATATTGAAACTACTACTACAAACATATTAAACATTTTCCTGGACATACACTGAACAAAAATTTCTAAGTATCAACTTTTGTATCTTAACTAATTTTCTTATTTTAAAATATCGTAGAATATATATATGATATTTTGTTTTGACCCATAGTTTGTAAAACATTTATTTTTTGTTTAAATTGTTACATCTTTTGAGAGTTACCCTCCCTTTATATGAAAACATGAAATGTACTGATAAAACACATAACATGAGTCAAAGATCGCTTAAAGATATAAAATTCCTAAAATTGGTATGAAATAATAGAAAAAAACATAAAACTTGACTCATTTATCGCAGATTTTCCGTCTATAAAAAAATAATATATTACCTCCCTTTAAATTGAGTATTGTTTGAAATTCAAGTAACTGTAATTCAGCGTTAACATTAAATATTTCGAAATTTTATTTTGCAAACGCATTTGTAGTGGTAATGCAAGTAAAACATGATGTCAAAATAATTTTAACTGGCATATTTTAGAATTAGGAACATCGAAAGCTTCACTAATTCGATGTACTTAATAAAATCCTATATACCGAGTTGTATAAGTGTTATAACTTATGTCTAAGAAAACACATTGACTTAACAGTTCTAAAATATGTTCATGCACTCAGAGTAGACGATTTATATCGTTATATTTTGCAGTTTAACCGTATCAAACTCAAAATACAAAAAACAATGAGAATATTATTGACATATACTTAGGTTGGTACTTAGCAATTTGGTTTAGTGTATATAACGACGATAAATACTATTTGATAGAATTACTTTTTATAGAATTATTTTTTTAGGTAAAACATACATGTTTGTTTTCAGCCGTTGAAATCTAATATATTCTTCTAATATTGCTTCGGGAAACATTTAAAATAGTCTGTTTGCATCAAATAGCATGTTTTGTTTGTTTTAAAACATGTTTAATTCATGAATAAAAGAAAATGGATCGGAATATATTTCTTGTACAATGTTGAATCCTGTAATTCAAAAACAAATGGTTTTGTTCACGGGCGACAGTATCTGTGAACAAAACCACTTGATTTACTGGATTTAACATTGTGCAAGAAATATACGAGAGGTGTTCAACTTATAATTGAACACTTTTGTTGAAGATGTTATTTTCAGTGAAAGTGATGATCATAAAAAATGTGTGATTTAATGATGTGAAACTGTCATTTAGAACGTATGCATTGAAAAATAATCTCCAATTCCACGCGGTTCGTTTTAAATTACATGTTGAAAAACGGTGTACACTATTTTCCAATTTTAAACCTATATGTTTCTGTTGTTGTGGAGTTTTACCTTAAACCAAATAATTCCACTTAATACATATCATACTTCTTCAAAATGTGTTTATAATTTAAATATGATCGTATATTTTATTTTAAGACAAACATATAGATGTTTAATTAAAAGCTCGACTTTTTACCGCAATATTAAGAATTGACAGATAACAGGACAGTTTTCTCGTGTGTTACTGATAATTTTATAGATTTACCAAAATAACTATTTTAATCATATTTTGTGATATAAAAAAATGAACAGTTATTGTTGATGTATATCATATACTTTATAAAGATATCTTAGGTACATATTTGTATTATTTTTTATCATTTTTTGCAAATGTGTGTTTTGCCCTTGATATTAAGTTTTATATTTTTTTATATCTTTTCTTTAAGAAACTTTCGAAACTTGTCTTTTTTATAGCGAAGGAAATCACAAAAAATGCCTGCAGTTGATGTTTCGAACTTTCGTAATAATTTTCATAGTTGAATTTCATGTTACATTTTGCTGAAATCTTGAAAATCGACAAATTAAAAAAAAAATGCATATTACAATTTGTTTACGTTCAGACATGTACATATCAGAATATTATAACCTTTAACGGCATTTTAAAAGCATTTGTCTTACAATTTGTATTGCAGTTATATTTATTATTGAAGATGTTCGCTTTTCAAAAATACGGATTCAGCAACATTAGGAACCACATAATAGTGCATGTCATAATGTTTCATTTCGAAGGAATCATTAGACTTGACATTAAATTCAACATATTCGGCGAGAATTTCAAGACAGTTGATTCAGTTACATAATGAAAGTGTTCAATTATAAGTTGAACACCTCTCGTGCATATAGTATACCATTAATACTATAGCATGAGTGTTGTTCTATTTATAAATCAGATGTCTACCCTCATTGCTCAACCTTGTTTGATAGTGGTTAGGGTATTTTTTGTCAGCAGGGACCTTCACCTTTTGACTAAAATCTAAAGGATCATCCTCTTTCCACTGGCATTACACCAATATCTCTGGCGATGTTACATGCCTTTATACGGTTAAATATAATTGGATCTGAATTCAGGAAAAAAGGATGTGCCGCGTCAATCGCAACACGTAGGAATTGACGTAATTAGTATAATAAAGCACTTGCGCATTGAAGGAAATTGCTATAAAACTACGGACTTGTATTTATTGGTTCACTCATATGGGAACGGCATCGCGTGTTTGGATCATATCAGACAGATCTACAATTAAATCGCAGTATACGGTTATGTTTACTTATAGGGAAATACCACACCACTTAAATAAATGCTACTTTTCACTAACGTTCATCAACAGTCTCAATTAAACTTAGACTGCATTTCGTATCTCGTATTTATTGTGTCCGGCCCTTTCCATAGGTCCACTATCTTACGCCTTGATTGGAAACATGTATTTTCTCTTTCCACCTACATCCACAACCGCATTAACTATAATTCCTAAAGGCCTCATAATTGCTAAAATATAGTTGCTAGTTTACAAAAGCACTTATAATACAAATAAAGAATAGTTCAACAGTTCAAACTGCCATAATGTACTTAACAGTAGAGTTGTCCTAATTGACTTAACATGAGTTAATATAATCTAGGGTATTACATTTCTCCGCCGTATTGATGCCAAGAAGCTATGCGAATGTGTTTCATTGTGTTTCGTAAAGGAACATGGAAGGAAAAGTTTGTAGTTGGAAAGTTCATGCTTTGTTTTAAAATGGATTCGTTTAATTTGTAATTTTATATTTCGTCATGTGGCATATTTGTTTAATAAACTCATACACAATTTAAAAATCAATTGCATCATGAAAACAAAATGTCTTATGGAGTGAACGAGGCATAGAGTACTTAGTAGACTATTTTACTCGACTCTCGTCTCTGTGGCGCAGTCGTTAGATCGTCAGTCCTGGTTCTGTAATAATTTTGAAACGTGAAACACATTTAGTGATTTATCCAGGCAATCCGCAGTTTGTTTCTTTGAATGTTGTAAAGAAAGTGTAACCAAATAGCATTAATATGGCTCCCGGCATTGGTAATGTTACATCAATGAGGACAAAACTGATACAGAGTTATAATTACCCAGGGTCTGTTGTTGCTATGCATCAACATTGTCTTGTCTTATAATTATACCGCATTTAATATACATACTGAAGTTGGGAGAATTAAACCTATACAGTTTAATGAAAAAGATAAAATGCTAATTAGTTATCAAATTAACCATACTTACTTTTAATCATTGATTAAAAAATATAGAAATATGTAATAGAATATGAAAAATTAAATTAAGAAAACAAACAATTGATGGACAGCAATCTCTAATTTTATAGGACCATTTTTCTCATTCTTAAAATCAGACAATTTAGTTTTATGCAGAAATATAACTCGGGATCTGGCTCTCTATCTTATGTCAAAACAACGTTTTCCTCAAAAGCATTCAATAACAATTTTATATAATCATAGATGGCCTCGGCACAGCATTAATATTGTCATAAATTACAATCAATATTGAACAGGCATTTGTCAAAGTAAATTATTCTGTACGTCTATTTCCACGAGGAAATATGAAAAATGAAGTAATTTACATGTTTTCAGTCGAAATTTAGCACCACGTTGTTAATATGTACAATCGAGATAAGACAACAATCAAAGCACTCTTCCTATCAACATATAAGAATCGTTCGACTGAAATGGTCCTATGCCACTATTGCATTTCCCATAGGCCTTCATTATAGCATTTTGGCCTTCAATCCCTGTTTCTAAATAAGACTGGCTAAAAAACAACTAAATTTTCTTAAAGAACTATCTCATATACACTCAAAAATGATCAGCAAATTGGACATAATGTAATGCTTTCAGCCTCTAATACTTCAATGAAGGTGTCACGCTAAAATGGCAGTAAATAAATTGTACGTTATTTTTTTTTTTACATTTTATAAATATACCCTCAGTATAATTGTATCAATAAAATTGCAAATTTCAATCAAAATATCCTAAATGAACCTGTTTTATGCTGAAATTTAATATTCTGATGTTTTATGGGGATATGTTATGATTTTGGTAATTCTAATCAGAATCTATCTTACAATCTGACTATTTGCCCTAAAAGTCCCTATACTTTATTTCAACCAATCAGACGCCCCAAAACAATAGTGGTTACTGTATCCGACCTAAAAGAAACTGAAGTTTCAATTAAATGACTCATCCATGTATAATGATGAAAAACATAAAAATAACATGCAAGGACTTAGGTGTGTCTGTGAGCTTTTAAGTTGTTACATGCTGTTTGGAATGATAGGAAGATGTAGATCCTGGTTATATCTGACTTTAAATGATTTCCAGACCTTGCAGAGTAAGGCCAACAGGCAGATGTGCAACTTATGAAATTAATCCGTCTGTTTGGAGTGATTTTTGTTTATGTCTACTGTTTCCTTCGTTAAATATATTGTGTTTAGTTTAAATCCTTCTATTCTGAGGTTTATATTTTGAACACCAGCCGGACTACCAAAATCTGCAGAAATACTTGATTTTGAAAGTTGGTAGTCCTGCGGACTACTTGGGGAATAAAGTTAGTGTCAAACTCTGATAACAAATCTCATTTATATGATATGCATATATATACATTGTCATATAGCATTCTTTGGATGTTTTACTTGTTTTATTATGTAAAAGTGTATGACTATGGACCTTTGGAAACGGCCGAACACGACACATACAAAATATTGCAGTCTCGGTTTGATTGAGAACGGTAGTGAAATATGCTAGCTACCGCTCACGCCCTCTAGCCCCAGGTTGAGCAGAACTCAATATTCATAAAATCGATAGTACATTAGTGTAACCATCCCGAAGATGGCATGCATATGGCGGTGGACATAGAGGTTTTCCTCCCCCATGTCCAGCGGCGTATGGTCCCAGTATCTAACAAATACTATGCCCCGAAGAGCGAAATAAACAAAATGGAATTTAGTTGGGAGCAGCGGTTATGAAGCCTGCATATCACCGTAACAGGCAAAAGACTACATTAAAAAGCAGACAACATATCCTATGAGTGGTTAAACAATACCCAGAGCCTTATATCTGCCAGAGTAGTGGAACCACCGAATCGAAAATTCAATAATAGTTCAAGTATGCGCATACTCGTGTTAACTGTTAGAATATATTCAAACCCTCGTTATGTCAATAGTTATTCAACAACAACGGATGCCTTTTCAGGATGGGCGCTTACAAAAGTAACGTGAACAGTTTGATCGTACGTTAAATGAGTTGTCATTTCAAGTAACAACAATAAGCATAATCGTGAGAATGAACCGCGATGATCCGTAATTTCAGCCAACCATTTCAGTCAACTTCAGTTAATTATTACTGATCCCTTCTTCATCATATTATCTTATAAGAGTTTTCTTCAATTCCATATTCACATGTGTACATTCAAAAGAAATGTTTTTCCTCCGATTTTTATCTCTTGTAAAGTTATTTCATACTTTTAACGATAGGTACATATCGATTGATATTCACGCCAGGAACATGTCAGTTCTTAATAATTATAGGTGCGTATCGAATGGTATAAACGATATGCACATTTAGAGTGTTATTAAAGCTAGGCACAAATCAATTGTTAGAAATAGTATTAAGAAAATATCAATTGCTTTTAATTATAGGTATATATCGATTGTTATTAATAGGAGGTATATTTCGATCACTAAACATGTTAGGCGCATATCGATTATAATTAATGATAGATACATTTAGATTGTTATTAATGGCAGGTTCATATCGATTATAATTAATGATAGACACATTTAGATTGTTATTAATGGCAGGTTCATATCGATTATAATTAATGATAGATATATTTCGACTGTTATAAATGATAGGTTCATATCGATAACATATTTGTTAAGGTACATATCGATTTGTATTAATGCTAGATACATATCGATTAATACTGATGCTAGATACATATCGATTTGTATTAATGCTTAATATATATAAATATATATATATATATATATATATATATATATATATATATATGTATCGACTGGTATTAATGCTAGGTACATTTCGATAGGTATTAATGCTGGGTATATATCGATTTATATAAATACTAGGTACATATAGACAGGTATTAATGCTAGATACATATCGGTTGGTATTAATGATAGATACATATTGATTTGTATTAGTGCTTCATTCATATCCATTGGTATTAATGCTAGCGATATATCGATTGTTGATAATGTTAGTTACATATCGATCGATTAGTACTAAAGCTCCATAACTATCAATTGGCATTAATGTTAAGACAAATATAAACTGGTAAAATTGCTAGGTACATACCGATTGGTAAATATGCTGTTTATATATCGATTGATATTTAATGCTGGATATCTATATCGATTTGTATTAACGCTAGATATATATATATATATATATATTAGTCAACAGTTTGATCGTACATATATATATATATTGATTACGTATTGATTGGCATTAATGCTAGGTACATATCGATAGATATTAATGCTAGGTGCATATCTACTGGAATACAAGAGATATATCGATTGTTGAAAATGCTAGGTACATGAACTAACGCTAAATAAATATCGATTGGTATTACAGTTAAGACAAATATCAATTGGTACTATTGCTAGGAACATACAGATTGGTATTGATGTTAGACATATAACGATTGGTATTAATGCTATATACATATATATATATATATATAAATATATATATATATATATATATCGATTGGCTCTATTGCTAGGTACATATCGATTGGTATTAATTCTTCGTAGGTATCGACTCGTATTAATACTATGTTCATATCGATAGGTATTATGCTAGATGAATATCAATTGGTATTAATTCTAGATACATATCGATTAATAGTAATGCTGGATACATATCGATTGGTATTAATGATAGGTATATAATGCTTGATAGGTATTATGCTAGATGAATATCAATTGGTACTATTGCTAGGTACATACAGATTGGTATTGATGCTAGAGATATATCGATTGGTATTAATTCTAGATACATATAGATTAGTATTAATGTTGGATACATATCGATTGGTATTAATGCTAGGTATATAATGATTGATATTAATGCTAGGTATATAGCGATTGTTATTAATGCTAGATACATATCGATTGGTATTAATGCTTGGTATATATCGATTGGTTTTAATGCTAGGTACATATCGATCATTGTTATTACTGCTTTGTAGATATCGATTGGTATTAATGCTAGGTACATATCGATTATTATTAATAACAGGGACATATAGATTGGTAGTAATGCTAGGTGAATATCGGTTTGCATTAATGCTAGGTAGATATCGATTGTTATTAATGCTAGATATATATATATATTGGTATTAATGATCGGTACACATCGATTGGTATTAATGATTGGTACATATTGATTGGTATTAATGCTAGGTACATATCGATTGGTATTAATGCTAAGTACATATCCAGTGTTATTAATGTTACGTACGTATCGATTGGTATTAATTTCAAGTACGTATCAGATTGTTAATAATACTAGGTACATATGAATTGATATTAATGCTAGGTACATATGGATTGTTATTAATAATATACATATCGATTGATATTAATGCTAAGTGCATGTGGATTGGTATTACTTGTAGGTACATATATATCGATTGTTATTAATGCCAGGAACATATCGATTGGTATTAATGCTAGCACATATCTACTGGTATTAATGCTAAGTACATATTAATGCTAGGTACATATCGATTGGTATTAATTCTGGGTACTTATCGAGTGTTATCGGACACCTTGATTATTGTCAATTGATGAGATCGATCAAACAAAAAACTGACTAGATGTATGTCCTCCTTGTGCTAGAAGACAAAGTATTAAATAGTGGCTGTCACTCCTTATTTTATGTCAAAAAATAGAAATGTTATGAGTCGAGCATAATACCACGGATCATATTTGTTAAAAGTAAAAGGACGTGTGCATGTGTTCACGGTGTGTTATAGTAACAATAATAATAATACTAATAATGACAATAATACTAATGATGATTAATAATAAAATAATAATAATTATAATACAGAAACTTTCATTATTGAATTAGAAAATTCAGTTTTACAAAATTAATATGTTCCAATCAATGACTCAAACGTTTACATCATACATGGTATGAGGTAATGTTTTTTTTGTTTAAAAATTAAAGAATGATTTATAGTACTAGAAAGAGTAGATATTAAATTCGAACAGGAAATGAAGCATACATATATAGTATTTCCTGATTGACATGACTCGATGCATGTAGGACATCACGTAACCTATATTCAATGATAGAACTAAATAGCACTTCATATTACCTATATTCAAAACGTATGCCAAAAAGGATATCATTCAAGTGTGTTACAGTAAAAATACACTGTCTTAGGGTTTAACATGACATTTAAATTCCCAACACAAATTATCAAATCCTAGAAAGGTAATATTGTGACGTAAGTCCATGTTTATGTCATAGTTTAAAAATTAAGACCGTGACCTGTTAGGTACATGACATATTTTATAATAGTGGACGTATAGTTCTCTTCTAGTTTTATTTGATTAAATATATTTCATTTAAAATCTAACAAATGTAACATTGGTGTCACTACGTGATTTTATTTAATATTTAAGTAGTAAGTAGGTCACGATCCACGTTTCCATATGTATTAATATATTAAATAGAATCACAAGTAAAACAACACATACAGCATTCACAAAATGCATTCAACAAAACAAGGCATCTAAAACAAACAACACATACAACACATGGCAATATTATAAATGGCATTTCGCATTTCTGTTTAAAGCTTGACAGTATAAAACTATACTATTCCATGGTGTTCTCACTAAATAACAAATGTTGCGTATAATTTGAATCATCATTGCAGGGTTAATCAAATATATTTCTCTAAAACACGCATATAAACAGACAACACCTGTAAGGTATATGGCATCACACATATATATCATCACACAACCAAAACCACGCAAAGAAACAAACAACAATTTTTAAAAATGACTAAACAGCATGTCACGACATCACAACATAAACGACTTGACAATATGGATACCACCTTGGAACGGTCAGTGGCAAAAAGGCACCAGTAGGTTTAAACCAGGTTTTGCGGTGCACCAAACGTCACTCTTATCCTATTGCCAGTGTAGATAAAGAAATCCCCGGCAGTCTATATCATCTACTCAACAAACAGCATTAATAGTCAATATAAGTATTACACGAATATGAACTTGTATATATATATATATATATATAAAAATGTCTACAAAATGCACAAACCAAGTACTCACTAGCTTGGCAGAAGCCAGAGCAACACGAGAATATACCATTAAGGGCACGACAAATCCGGTAAACATGCATGCGTAGAAAATGTAATGGGTATAACCTCTACTTTTTAAATGTGTTTTTCTTATTGCTGCTTACTGCTAAGCTAGTGAATTGTCGATTGCCTGTGTTGGGTTGACTGTGTTTTGTATACGCTACATTTGCTGTTCGACATTTATTCCTATTTTAAGACCAATTTGATCGATTCTTGAAATGGGACATTTTCTCATATCCTAGACTGAACATTACATCTACCGGAGTTGGTGAGCGCAGAAGACCGTCGTTTAACGGTGACTTCACAAACCTGCCGTCACTAAACGTTATCATTAACGATGCCATTAATCAAAATCGCCATATTCCAATTGTATCCATGTACACAGAGATAACCAATACAAAGGTACTTAGTCGGAAGTCTGCATGACGAAACGGTTCCTCAATCTTAGATATTTGATTTGTGTAAACTGGCGATATGACTCACCCATGGAGATCTCGTCAAATGTTTAAGCCGCGAGATGTACACATTATTACACTCATATCTACTACGCACTGACACATCATCATTAGAGATATTTCTTTGAAGTATAGCAATGTGATATATAAAAGACTTGAGACTATCTTAAATTTCGTATCGAGTAACTATACATTTATTCGAGAGCACTGTAATAACAACACATACAAATATTTGTCAAACTTTATTTTTAGCACCTTTTACCGATTTGTTAAATGTATAAGAGAGGGTCACATACCACTATTGATTTGGGGCTTATGATTGGTTGAACAAGTATAGGGACTTTTTGGGCTTATAGACAGATTGTAAAGTAGATTCTGATTGGATGAAATCACACAAAACATAACAAATCCCCGTGAAACATCAAAATATTATATTTCCATCATGAAACATGTTGATTATGGAAATCTGGACTGAAATTTGCGTTGTTATGGAAACAATTGTACTGAGAGTATATTTGCAAAACGTAAAACTTCTTCCTGCCACTCTGGGGGTGATAAATATCCAGTATCTAAAGATGAAGATTTGAGCGGACAGTAACCTTTAATATCGTGACTCCAAAACAAATTGACAGTTAAAAGTTCATAAGCTTTCATTATTAGCACCAAGAATATCGGTTTTAATCTGTTAAATAATATGAAGAGTAACATGTGCATGTTACTCTGTTGCAGACCTTGCAATTTGAATGATTTCTGAGTACGTATGTAACCTTTGTTCCTGTTTATTGTGCCATTGTTATTTTATTTCAGTCAGCAAACAACTGATATACATTTGCTTATTTGTGTATAATATGCACATTTTCAAATTGTATTAACGTTTGTCTCCTGGATAATCAGGTTTATTTATATTTTAAAAATTGCTTTAACTGCATTGTTACCTTTTACCTGATCGATTATATACTTTCGTAATCAATCATCATAATCAGAGGCCGAATAATTGATGACGGTTAGACAATCAATCGGTACATGACTATTTACTGGCCACAAGTGCAGATGATGTCGTAACTCCACTAGTTTATCATCCACAATAGAAATACCAGTTATTTGCATAACGATCTATAACTATCTAAAGGCTAATCCATCCAAACACTCCGATGACTATAAAATAGGAACATGTACCCGTTTCAAGTAAATTAACCCACATTTAAAAGGTTAGTCGCAACACTAAGTAAACTACTTATAACTAAGAAATAAAGGAGATGTCATCGTGATTTGATGCTAACTATTTGAATGCCATTTACCTCAATTATCACCTTCATGTATGAAAACCTAAGATGAAGTTGTTGAATGTGATGAAGTGTTTTATTAAAATACAATTTGTAACCTATCCAGACTCGATTGTGCCTATACATTTTGGACGCCCTATTGGTTTTAAGGAGGGACTATAAACCCCAGGGCTACACACACATACACACACATACACACACACACACACTACAATATGGAACCCTGCATAGACGCTTTATTTTGAATATTTGAATAAGACACAGCATAGGAGTGGTTTTATAATTTAGTGAACATGCACATAATTGGTTTAAAGTGCTATGTATTGGATAGGGACAAACCCAAATGGAATAGATAACTAAACTTCAATGAACCGCTGACCAAAATACCTTGTGCAGGATAAATAAAACATCATAGATCAAATTGAAAAGCCCTAAAATAAAACAACGATCAAATGGAAAAGCCCTAAAATAAACCATATGAAACGTATCTAAATTCTGTCAAAGTCTTGAAAATGTACAGCACTTATAAATCATTGTCACTGTATTAAACATGAATGTATTAAACAATTGTAGGGATATATGCCCAAACTATACACGAAATAATTGTGATACTTTCGAAATACACAATGTTTTAAAATGCCGCTTTGTGTCTTAGGCTCATCTCGTATAACTGGTAGAAAATGGGGATTTACATACTATACCAAGACTGCTGGACTCTATGACCTGTTCAACAACATTGCATACGATACCAACTTAGGAGCTTTTGACTGGTCTTAAGTCAACTTGATGGTGACACGAACTGAAATATAATGCAAAGTGTTCGAGAGAATGAAACAAAATAAGCCTTGAAATAAGTGATAGAGATCCAATTATAATTAAGCAGCATCAGGAACCACATCAGTTTAAAAACAACAGCCACTGAATAAATGTAAATTGCATCACTAGACACAAAGCATTGGAGTCTCTTATTAGCAGCAACAGTCAACAGCAAGTTATTATTAGCTGAAATCAACAACTGTTGAGATATACTTATCAGCCGTAAGAAAAGATATAGCCTAAACACTGCAATTGCATGGTTAACATCATAAACACAATTTCACGAACAACCTTTGAGAGTAAATAATAGCAAAATCTAAAACACATCGTGCACAACAACGATGAGAACAATAACAGGCCAGCATTATGGCTTGATATAACATTTCATGATCAACTAGATGGTGGCAAACAAATTAGTACTTAAAATCAGCCGCACATTGATAATGACACCATAATTATAATTATTTAAATTGTGGTATCATTTTCATAACTCTGCAAAACAAATTGTTTCAAGTGACAATACCAAGTCTCTAACAAGCATACACATTTTCTAAAAATTAAAAAATTGAAAAAATTGCCATGTTTGCCTGGAGAAAAAAATAAAATGCTATTGTTCTGCAGGACACGAGGTAAACAGTTTTTTAACCAGCAGAACTCGTCCTACTTGTTTAATATTTTATGACAGAAGTATATTATAATTTATTTGCATGCGGGTCGTGAGTCAAATAGTCATAGTTTTTTTCTAATTTGACTCACTGTTATTTACAGTGTAAATTCTTTCTCCATAGACTGACACAAACATAATATATATATATATATATATATAAGGGTGAGAGATACGAAAATGTTGGAATAAATTAATAGATGAGGAAAAAAACATTTATACAGTGCTACAGTTTATAAAAACCCAAGCGCTTTCGGCTTACGCCTTCATCAGGTGTACACAAACACGAAAATAACAAATACGAAACAAAATACGACTACAATACACGGCAGTTTAAATAAAACTCTTTAAAAAACAACTTATCGTTTGGCAGTGTTGCAGAAACTGGTTAATTTGAATAGACACTCTGGAGCCAAATGTGATACTAATAAAAGAACATATCGTCCCATCAACGCAATAACTCCGTAAGTGCACTCTGGTAAATTGTTCAGGAGAGACAAAAAACTGTTTTTTCCTTAACAATGGTACTTATAAAGACACTGCCTTAGATGTAAGTGTAATATACCTTTACTATGGTCATTCTTTTATGATGTTAAAATTAAAACTATTTTTAAATGAGTTGATGATAATAATTAAATCATGGTGACTTTGTGCGCTGAAAAGTTCAACGCAATAAAAGTCAACGCAACAACTGCATTTTGCTAAGTTTAATAGTCTTAAATGCTGTTTGTGAATAATTGTGCTGCATATTATTATTAATACCTAACTTGCATTTGTAGTTGCTTATGATTTCAGTCTATATAGCTTAACATATAAATAGTTCAGCCATAAATTATTTATTTTTTTGATTCAGACCTAAAATGTATGGCCATGTCGTAAAAAATGCTAAAAGAATCACAGATTATTTCATGGCAATCTATACTGTAAGGGTAGTACATACAAAACTGATTGATGACTTTTTCCAGGTATTTTAGGAAAAAGGACCCTTGTAAATGTGGGTAATTTCTGTCGTAAAAATGACCAAATTGGGATTCTTTTCTTCGATAAAATGGCCAATAGGGAATTGTTTACGTCAACATCTTGTAAGTTGCGATGAGGTAATAGCCTATTAGGTACAGTTAGGAACACTATTACATCAATAACATACTACTTATAGTGATTAGTATGTAACATAAGGGATGTATCAGTACATTACATGTACAAAATACACTATTTTGCATTGGGAACGGGTCCTAGAAAAAGCCCTGTGAATCCACGTTATTGCAAGATATTTTACTATGCCATGTAACTTGATATTGGCAATTATAACATCTAAAGGGGCTGGTTAGTAATGAATAATCATTTTAACTCCTTGTTAAACATGTAATTTTTACATTCACTTGATACTTTCTGAAGGGAAAAAACTTCCAATTTCAAGTAAACTTCATTTTTCAAGTAGGACGAGCTACTGCCCACATGGAATTTGCAATTCACTACCAGCGTTTAAAATATACAAAAAGTATAAACGCTAAGAATTTGTATATCAGTTCTTAAGCAACATTTCAGAAGGATTAGTATTGGCATTGCAATCACTTCACTCATAGAAGTATTTTCTTTTCTTCTGAAAAACGTATTCACATTTCACTCAAGAAAGGTTTTCTATAAGGTTAATCTGACACAGTTCAGCATATTTATATGATTTTATAGCATGGCACTCATTACAGCTTGTACAAACTGATAAGTAATAGATAGAGTATGGTTTCATTGAGTTGGTTAATTTAAACATCGATATGGGTGTAGCCCATCGAGGTGTTTAAATTAACCAATGAGATGAAATCATACTCTATTTCAGCTCCCTGCCATACTCTAACTTCCAATAACTGGTAGTTGCGACACATTCACTTTATACATTTTTAAAAGTCATGATACACAAATGGAATAATCTTTTTGGTACAAAGTTTACAGAAATTGGTGGGGTATCATTCCATCACATAACTTGCGATGTGAGAGTATAATAAAACCATGACAAAAGTAATAAACATGAAAAATAAATAAGGTCAAATCACAACATTTTGGCCTTTTCTGTTCAGGTCAGAGTGTATAGATTTCCGAAACTGGTAATTTCGGGGTTACAGAAATCAGTGAAGCAGTTCTGACTGTTTAGAGTGTTACAGAGAAGACTAAAGAAGCTACATTTATAAATGTGTATTTCATGTGGCATTTTTGGAGTATGTGGTAAATAGAATCTCGCTTTCATACCTATTTAATACTGAATTTACTAAACTTATTGGATGCAATTTTATCCATTTTGTTTAATAAATTTAATATTAGAATGGCACTCATTTATTTATACGTTCTGGTAGCTTTGAATGTTTACTTACACATGACATCAGACTTACTGTTAGGGAATACCATCATGGTCTTACTTGATGGTCATCATGTCAGTTGGATCAATTGTCCAAGTTTCTAGGGAATGTCCATTTGATGTTCATGCCATCATCAGTGGCAGTGTCTGATGAAGTCAATTCATTGCCAACTGAGTAACATTATAGTTTTATTACATGATTTGCTTGTTTGTTTGTATGGTGTTTTACATCATTTATATTTGATGGTCAATTTTATTTTTTGGTGGTGGAAGCAGACAAACCACTTTACTGGGTAGAACCAGCACTATACACCTCCCGACATCCGTAAGAATTGACTTTTCCTCACTAACATACATGATTCGGGAAGCTTGTATGACCAAGTCCACTGAGCAGTTTGTATTGTTGGTTGCACATTCAATGGTGGAATGAACATATTACTCTGTTATACACGTTAATCTGAACTGAACAGTTAGGATAAACTTATTTATTTTACATTGATTGTAACAAAAGCTCTATGAACTTATTTGAATCACTCTTGATGTCTTCCTGGGTAGAATCAGTACCAAGCAAATGCAGATAAAGTGTCTTGCTAAGGCCGGGAAACAACACATAATTATGGTTATGGCGTGAATCGAACCCATGTAATTGTTTTCTGTTATCATACCTACCTCAAGTAAAATTGTTAAATTCCCATAAATGGACTCTGAAACATTTCCGCCTATTACCCGCTACACCATTATATGCACACAAATGAATCAAAAAGTCTTAAGCACAATGTTGAACATGCTGAATTTCCATAGACGGACCATGAAACACGTTCAATTATTGCCCGCTAAATACACTGTTACATACACACAAATGATGAGCGCTCGTTTAGAAAAGCTCAATGTATATATATAAAATTATAATCTTTGCTTTTACTGTTGATTAAAGTGTAAAAACAATTTTTGTAATGTTTTATTTTAAAAGAATGTTTATTTTACAAGAATATTCAGCAGAACTAATTTTTTTTTCAAATGTATTTTTCAGTATAATAAAATAAATATTACCGTACATTTCTGTGAGATTGAGTGAATATTCTATTATTCAATAAGGATAAAACCAATATCCAGTATAGTATTCTATTACGAAAGATAAAACACAGGCAATCATATTTATATTGATAAAAACAAAATGACAAATATGTTTGTCAATTTCTAATTGTAAAGATGTAAATTGCTCAAATATAACTTAATCTTAATAATCACACTAAAATTTAGTATTTTTTCTTCTTAATCTATTGTTTTAGAGCTCAATAGCAACATGTGTTGATCAGTGATTTAAGTTTTATTTTGGGGGAAAATTGTAAAAGTTTCCTTTTTTGTATGAATAATATATATTTTATAAGCTAAATAATAAATTAAAAACATTATGGCATCATATTAATTTAGTGACATCACTGTCTTGTCACAAGTCATGATACACAGATTAATTGCATGCAATAACTCAGTAAGTGCATTTACAGAGTTATTGTTAGTGCACTTACAGAGTTTTTGCATTGAAACATTCAAGCAACAACTCCGTAAGTGCACTTATTGAGTTGTTGCATTGAACTTGTTCATGACTGCAGATAGTGAGTTGTGCTTCTAATGAAATAAAATCCTGAAAAGTGCCAAATCAACTCTAATCTTTTAACAGAACATGTATCTCAATGTGAGAGACCCATTTATGCAAAAAAGTGATTTTCTGAAAACATGTCGCTTACGGAGTCATTGCGTGGATAAGACGATATCTGGTTGGATGAGGGTAAAACTGTACCCTGCCATTTAGTAATGAAGAGAGAGTAAAAATGTGAAAAAGATAACACAGACCCTACCTCAAAACCTAAAGGGGCGTCCGTGGCCGATTGGTTAAGGTCTCTGGCTTGCAATCACTTGCCCCTCACCGCTGTAGGTTCGATCCCTCAGGGGCCTAGGAATCTTTATGTGAGGAAGCTATCCAGCTGGCTTGCGGAATGTCGGTGGTTCTACCCAGGTGCCCGCCCGTGCACGAAAATTGCCCGGAGGGGCACCTGGGGTCTTCCTCCACCAGTGGAAGCTGGAAAGTCGCCATATGACCTTAGCTGTTGGTGCGACTATAAAATCCAATTTAATTCAATTCAAAACCTAAAACCTAAAATCGACACTGCAGGATAAAGTATAAAGCAACTCCAAAGCTAATAAAAACAATGAATAAGGCTAAACAAATTAAATTAAATAAATGGAGATATTTTGATCAAGGGAAGTAACAAAAGTACTAATAATAGAACATTGCTGGTTGGATGAAAGTAAAATTGTACGCTGACATTGATGATTAGTTATGAAGAGAGAGTATGTGAGTGAATAACCCTACCTCTATACCTAAGACAAAGAATCGATACTGCAGGATATAGTAAAAACAACTCCAAAGTTAATTGAAAATATGAATAAGGCTAAAATAATATATAAATGGAGAAAATTGGATCAAGGGAAGTAATACAAACCGGAGCATGTGTGTTTACATTTATATGTTCTGTAAGATGTATCTAGTTCCCTTTGTTGATTCCTACTGGATGTTTTGTTTTTAGCGTCTTATCCAGTACATTTCACGCAATTTACGTTCTGCGTCGGTCCAATTTGGATTGTGTTCAATGCATGTCAGAGACAAGTCGTTGAACGTGTGGCCTTCTGAACTGAAGTGTTCGGCTGCTGGCGACCTAGCAAACCTACGTAATTTACAATCGAAGCGATGGAGGTTAAATCGGAGGTTCAACGCCTGCTTTGTTTCACCGACATACTGTTTTTTTGCAAATCAAGCACGTCATTAAGTAGATGACGTTTGCGGATTTGCAGTTTGTGACACTTTTGATTGTGTTTTTGGCATCGAGTGAAGATAAGAAATAGTTTTCGGGAGACATGTATTAACAAGTCTGACATCTCGATGTATGGCAAGGACCTGACTGTCCTGTGGTCTGAGTATTGTCAATGCAATAGACAAAGCACGGAACCTCAACAGAAAAGAACTCCTTGAATACCAGGCGAAGACAAACAGTTCAGAGCAAACTTTACCTTTCGTGCTTGCGTACCATCCTGACCTTCCCAATGTGAAACAGATTATTAACAAACACTGGTCACACATAGCGGAGTCAGAACGTCTGAACAAAATGCTGCCTAGAAAACCCATTATTGCGTACAGGAGACATAAAAGTATCCGCGACATCCTTGTTGCTGCCAAGTTGAAACCCGACTCCAATATTCAGACCACAGGACAGTCAGGCCCTTGCCATACATTATGTATTTGAATAGAGTTTTCTCCATTTAATTGTTTTTACCGTCCCAAGTGGACCCCTAATTGAAATATTACATTCATCATAGTCAAAACAATTTTGTAGATTTAGTCTATTTTTAATATATATTTTTTTTTTGTTTGTTTTAGTTTTATTTAATTTTAATAGCTATTTCTTATTTTGTTTGTTTCATTATTTTTTATTATTATTTACTTTTCTTCTTATTATTATTATTATTTGCTTTTATTATTGATTGATGTTTCCTACTTTTCTACAGCATGAAATTACCCAAACATTTTCAATTAAAAGTACCCAGACGCATTATTCTTTGCAATCCACATACACTCATTCATTGTTCTAATTTAGCATACATGTAATCAGCTGCTGACCCAGTTATCGGAAACATGAGTGTAGTATATATCCGCTCAGCTGCATACACCAGTAAACATAAAAAGTCCACTCTAAAGTGAATGGCATAGCAGGACATTCCATTTTGAAATTAAGGCGTATCGGGTACGCTAGAAAACCCTGGTAAATGAACACTATAATAAATAAAAGGAAAGAAACGAAGCTACCAATGGCTACAAATCATTTAAATCCGGCCCCGATATTGTTGACGTCACCCATAAACTAAAAGATGAGAGTAATATTGATCAACGTCTATCTACTGTCCCTGATGTTATATATTGCAAACCTTAAGCGCGTGGGAAACGGTGACGTCATCACACATGTCAGGGAATAATAATTTACAAGAACGTTTTCATTTATTTATATTAATTGGAAAATCAATCTCAAAGTCTTTCTTTCCAAATAATATGTCCGACTCCGAGCAACGATGAAATCGAAACGCTAGAGCTTTTTTCATCAAGGAACCACGTAAGCATTTGTAGCACTGAAATAAAACGAATACATCCTAATCAAAGGTAAAATCACGAACAACAGAAACATTACAAAATGATAGATCCTGTAAGTCTGATTTCAATAAATTTAAGTTCAAAGCACCTCTTATCGATTTGTTACATGTATAAGAGAGAGGAAGATGCCGGTGTACATGTAAGAACAGCTGCACCGTGACAATTATTTAATAAGCGAAATAAAACATTATGTAGTCTCCAATAACTTTGACTATAATACAGTCAGAATATCTTAATTAGCTTTATTTGTACTCGAAAAGATAGCAGCTGCCCACCATTTATTGCCGACAACGAGGTTGTGTTTCCTTTAATAATATATAAAGACCTACACTTTGAACAGCGCCAATGGCACTGTAAGGTAACGTATTTGACCTTTTATTCATTTGTAATGTTGTATTTTTTTGTAAAGTTGTTCTTTGTTTCTGTGTGTGTTTGTGGTTGTCGTCTTTGAAGGCTAGTTTTCCTGTTCGATCTTTTAATCCAGAATGTATTAGTATTTGTACAAATAATGATTGCGACAGAATGACCGCGTGACATTATAAACACTGCATAACGTCTAATGTGGACATACATGTTCCATTAGGTCATCATAATATGTTTTTATGGCACATATGTTTGGGCATTTAATTTATAAAGTACCTGTTCACATGTAGGCTTTCACAATATAATCATGTTGAGTAATAGAGTCGGGTCTTAGCGAGTTATTTTATGTAAATACCGATATGGGCGTAGCCCACAGAGGTGTTTAAATACTGAACGAGCTGAGACAGACTCTATCTGTTTTGTAGCATGGTGTATTTAGTAACACTGTGACGTCCTAGTGACCGTACTCTTAATTCCAATATCCAGTAGTTGTAGTATGGTATAGACACGCCCCTTTAGTTACCCTAAATTAAACGAGTTATTGCTCTGCATTCTTCAAAGTAAATGTAACCGACCATGCTACAAAGGCTTATTAATAGGGGTAACATAATGTATATGTGAATATTACTTATCAACAACTAAACAACACACGCACTGTTCTGAGAACACTTAAAACGATAAAACGTGTTTTTCTCTTTCAGCTTTAAGACCGATTTCAGTGCCAAACATTTATGCAATGAGAATGTCACATTTACAGAAAGTGGAGGTATAACGGTGGATAACATATACTGTTCTCATTAGAGTCTATGTGCACTGCAAATGTCACTCGACACATTTACAAAAAGTTGATAATGATATATTCGTCTGGCCCTTCTAATGATACATTGGATGGAAATATTGACGATAGAAGTGGATGTCAGAGTGCATGTGTGATCCATCGCTATCACAGTGATGGATCATACATATACTCTCACATTCACATCTTGCCCTGGGGTGACACCAACAGCTTATTCCTACGTAGTTAAGATGGGGACCCGTAGACACGACACCAGTTGAATTTAGGCATTGAATGTATCGGGTGACACGATGAAGGGTGAAGACCACTGCGTAAATCGATCTATCCTTCTTGTATCAGAAGGATAGATTATTTACATTTAATAAGCTTTGGAATCGATATTCATAAATCCACGCATAAATCCAGAAGATGAATGACAGCTTGATGAAACCAAAAAGGAAACTTGTATTGGAATTCCACAAATTAATCCGTAAAATGGATTGAAACTCTAATAGAATTTGAAATCACTATTCATTTATCCACATGTAAATCCAAAGGATGAATGATAACTTGATGAAACCAAGAGGAAACTGTTGATTTTGTAACTGTATTGAAATTTCACAAATTTAACCTTGAAATAGTTTGAAACTCTAATAAAATTTGAAATCACTCTTCATTTATCCGCATGTAAATCCAAAGGATGAATGACAACTTTATGAAACCACCAGGAAATTGTTGATTTTGTCACTGTATTGAAATTTCACAAATGTATCCTTGAAATAGATTGAAATTCTAATAAAAATTGAAATCACTATTAATATATTATCAACGTGTAAATCCAGAAAATGAATGATTACTTAATGAAACCAACATGGAAACTTGTACTGGAATTCCACACAATTATCTTTAAAAATGGATTGAAACTCTAAACTTTAATCGGAAACTCTAAGTTGTACTGTACACCTCAGCCATCCGTTATTACACAAACTTTACAATCGTATAAAATTCAGAAAACATCAATTTAATCCCATAACGAAATTTGACATAGTCAGTCAGATTAACAGTAACACCTATTTATATTTTCGTGTTAGCTCTTATTTGCAGCCACTCCAATGAACTGTCCAGGCAATGTCGCCATCAATCAACCTCTGTCAACAATCAGACATGCATGTTGATATGATATTGTGCTAAACTGCTGATCCTGGGAATTTCGGACTTAGAGGGTCAAATTAAATAATTTTATTTTCTCAAGCCACAAATGTTACAAGACACATTCTTCTTGAAGTTGGTGCTAGTACTGTCGTATGACGTTTGCTGATTCATAACAACAATTGAAATAATACTGTACACCGTAGAATTATTTTATTCTCGTTTGTAGCATGGTCGGTGACATTTCCTTTGATGAAAGAAGGGCATTAAATCGTTTAATTAAGGGTAAAGAGGCGTGACTATACCGTACTACAGCTATCAAATATTGGAATTTAGAGTACGGTCACTATGACGTCACTATGTTACTAAGTACACCATGCTACAAAAAAGATAGAGTCTGTCTCAGCTCGTTGGTTATTTAAACACATCGATGGGCTACGCCCATCTCGGTGTTTAAATAAGCCAAGTCGCTGAGACCAGACTCTATCTATTACTTGTTTTAGTAGTTCTGATTCCGTTGTTAATGTTATACAAAGTTATTATATATGTGACTTGACACTTGTTTAAATAAAATCCTCTCATATATTCTGTAACTTCAGTAACATTTTATAGCTACTCCCAGCGTCGCAGGTCATCAGAGGTCATCAGGGACTCTAAAAATAAAAATGATACAGATTCTGTTTAACCATACGTATTTTTGTTTCAACTTAAAAAGGTAACACGTTTGGCGAGTTAAAAAAGATGAATAAATAGTGACTACAGAACTTGTTTATGAATATGAATTGAACAGAGCATGATGGGAGCATTGCCGAGAATATATACATATAACATGACCTTCGAATTTTACTTTTTTAAACACGATCACTGTTTTTTTGAAATGCGGGACCAAATTACGGATACCACCGGTTAATTTTCTTACCATTGTTTGTGTTTAAAAAATAACATTGAATTTATTTTTTGTTATTCATTTTTTACAAAAGTTCGGGTCGGAGAGTCTAAGAACCGAAAACAACAACAAAAAGGTTGAAATAGATTAATAATGACGATAAAACCTAGTTTTACATATACCACGAATTAAAAAAAATAATTGTTTGGGTCATCAACGTTATTTAAAGCTGCCCCACATAGCAATCCGAGAACATGCCTTACTCTTACTAATGCATATACTAGTAGCTATTTAACGTGCTCGGATGATAGACCCCAAGTTTAAATCCCAGTCCAACAAATGAGGCTGAGGAATAAACAAGGCTGGTGGAAGGAGAAATGCCCGAAAACACAGTCGAAACTCAATGGCACCTGTGTGACTTGAATCCGGAAGCTCCGGCGCTACGCCAACGAATTTTGTTAAATCAGGGTCCTGATATATACGGCCACTGTTTCTGTCTTCCGACCGTCCCTACATTTTAGGCCAAGATCTTAAACCTTTTATGAGACTCAACAGTTTAATAAAATTCACAATTTAGTTTCAGTGACTGTGTGAACCTGTTTTCCATTCTGATATTTTAATTTGCCCAGGGAGAAGTAGGGTTTATGGCGTGCGGCTGACCGTCCCTAGACTGGGTGTTTTGTATGTGTCGCCGCCATTTAGAATAGCACCTGAAAGAGTGAAATGCAGGTACTAACCTTCAGAACGGTCACAAAAAATGTATAGTCACGGAATTAAGATGGCTTTGGAAAACAAAATATTCAAAAAACGATCAGACCTTGGAACTTGGTGTTATAACGACGCAATTCATATGAATATTGAGTTCTGCTATGTAATGACATATGATGTGGTTATAGTAGGAAATAAACATCATACAGAATGTGTAATACTGAATGAAGATATTTGTATTAGTATGTTCATATTCCTAAATGAAGGATGGTGATACGAACTGCGACATAATTGCCGCGTGACATTATAAACACTGCAATAACTATCAATCTTGAACAACGATGTTTAGTGTCATCTTGAAGCAGATTATTTTCTATATGAAAATCTGCATGTTTAAGTAACTCATTATCACGTAACGGTAATAAACATCTGGAGCCTTACAAACAAATGATTCGCATAAACCAAACATGTATTTCCTACTAAACAGTAATGTTTAACGTTTATTTTTTATAACGTATACGCTAGTTTATAACCGCTGATCCCAACTAAATTCCATTTTGTTTATTTCGCTCTTCAGGGAATAGTATTTTGTTAGATACTGGGACCATACGCCACTGGACATGGGGGAAGCACATATCTCTATGTCCACCGCCATATGCATGCCATCTCCGGGATGGTTAAAATTGTGTACTATTGTTTTTATGAATATTGAGTTCTGCTCAACCCGGGGCTAGAGGGCGTGAGTGGTAGCTAGCATATTTCACTACCGCTCATGGACAGTCTCAATCAAACCGAGACTGCAATATTTCGTATGTGTCGTGCTCGGCCGTTTCCATAGGTCCACTCTCAAACTATTTTGTATTAGAGTCTGAATCCATCATAAACGCATTCCATTTTACGTTATATTTGTCACATCCATAATGTTCTTTATACAGATAGATCTTTTTTTTCTTAAAACTGCGTTTGACAGTTAATAAGGAAATGAATTCCGTGTTGTACACAACCATCGTCACACATATGACAAGTTCTTTCCTCTAGTAGTAAAATGGAACGACCGTATATCCCGAGTTCATCTGACAATAAATATTTATAAAAATGAACAAATTGCTTATCGTAAAAAAAACAGTTGCCAGTCTCCTTTCGTTCATATCATTCAATGTTATCAGACTGTTAAGATACATATTTAGTTATAAAATAACAACGACCAAATTAAGTATACAATGAAAAGGACAATAAACAACACAAATAGTGGTTACTGACTTGGAACGGTCAGTAGGCCATATGACCATGTGTTAAGCTCACACAACCTCGTTGATATTCTGTATTCATTGCTCAAATTAGTGTTTTTTTTAAAGGTACATCCTATAAAAACAAATCTCTAACAATAAAAAAGAGTATGAGAGTGGACCTTTTGAAATGGCCGAAGACGATAAATACGAAATATTGCAGTCTCGGCTTGATTGGGATTCATGAACGGTATAGAAATATGCTTGCTACCGTTCGCGATCTCTAGCGGCCCCGCGTTGAGCAGAGCTCAATATTCATAAAATAAATAGTACAGAAATTTAACCATCATCGCAATAAAGTCCACATCCAAGGAAATTAGGAAATTAGGAAACGATACACAGACAAGGACCAAGGAAGTCTTTAATGATATCCCTCGGTATCCGGATGACATATTTAACATTGACAACACGTTCGTTTGCACTATGGTACACACTATTTATCTTAAAGAACTTCAACTCACAGCTAAGTGTCGCGTCTTTTCTAAATTTACATATCTCGTTTGAAAACGTAGAGATAATTAGCAAAATCTACGACGAAAGATATGATTTACATTTCTGTATTGTCAGTTATTTCCCACGTTTGTGTCGGTTTGCTAGAAAATTGTATCATGTTGAGGACATTAATAATCGTAATATTTGTAATAAGCTGATCTGCTGTTAAAGTATACAAGTGGTTTAAGTATCCGTCTGCGACAAGAACTATCACAGCCCAAGAACTATCACAGCCTGACGTCGATGATGATGTGATTTGCAAACGTCGTAAGATACATGGTGATAATCACATGCATACAATGTTTATTAACATTGATAAACAATTTACCAAAATATGTTGCAACGAACTGCATGTTTAGTGGTTGAACCATATACAGTTCGCCACTATGCTGTCGTCTTTGATTGTTAGATGACCGGGCAGATTGTGGACCCTATGGTGACGTGTGTCTACATTCTCAAAGCGTTTGATGGTTGTCTTACAGTTGTATTGTCGAATCCTTAATGGTTTGTTCTCTTGTAACGCTGGTCTCTTTCAAGTAAATGAGTATTTGTTTTGCGGCTATCTAGGTTATTTCTTTTGTAGTCATACGTACATGATACTTTATATGTTATACGTATATCGAGAATAAAACCTGGCGGGGTTATCTTCATTTGCACTGTTCCGTTTTATTGAGATGACAATGAGGTAAGAGTGAGGTTTAGTGTACTGTAAAACCTAGTTTGAACTCGTTTGGCCACCGACCGTTCCAATGTGATAGCCCTATTGTCGACTTGTTTGTGTTTGTGATGTCACGTGACTTGCTATGTATTGACATTTAATGCTTATTTGGTTTAAAGCGTGTGGTTAAATGTGCTCTGTGAAAGCTGCATTATCTGTTAGACTAGTGTACTTGCTTCTTTCTTGGCTTTTGGATTTTAATAATAAATACATTCATGACCATAATTGTGTCTTGCTGGTTAGAGGAAAGGTCATGGCGGGGATTTCTTTATTTACACTGTCCCGTTTTATTGGGATTGCAGTAGGGTACGTGTGAGGTTTGGTGCACCCGAGAACCTGGTTTAAACCCCCCAACGGCCTTGTTTGCCAGTGACTATTTCAAGGCGGTAGCCCTATTGCCAACCCTGTTTGTACTTGTGATGTCTTATTTGGCCTTTTATTCATCTGTAATGATGTTATTTGTTTCTGTGTATGTTTGTGGTTGACTGTCGTCCTTGAATGCTACTTTTCCTGTTCGATTTTTATATCTATATTTACACTGCCTATTAATGATGCCTAGCATGATAGAAGCTGTAGCCTGGAGGGGATTTCTTTATTTAAACTGTCCAATTTTGACAATGATAATATAGTAAGAGAGATGATTGGTTTAACTTTTCTATTGATCGTCTTAATATTTAGTGCAGAGCAATCCGAAGCTTTATGGCGTGAAAGGTAGCAAACAGCATGAACGGTCTCAATCCAACCGAGACTGCAGTATCGTTATATTTGTCGTGTTCGGCGATTTCCAAATTTGCCCTTTCATTCTACTTTTGTATATCATAGTAGCGTTGCATATGCAGTGTGTCGGTGATAAAACGTCTCCGCATGCTTGCAAACCTGAAAACCAGCGCAGGGAGAATTTGAATGATTTTCAGTTATTTTAATTAGTTAATGAAAGAAACAAATATTTGTTCGTCACTACTTGTTACTCTTGGTATAAAGACACATATAGAATATAATCTATTCTGGAATTAATATGATGCACTCACCTTATTAGAGAACAAGGTAGGTACACAAAAAGCCTGTACATATCGCTCTACTGGCTATACAATTCAACCGTTAGGTCACCATTTGAACAAACTTGACAATAAGCTTATGATAAATGCAAACTATTTAACCATTTACTCTTGTACTTTCAGAGAAGAATATATATATTTGTTTTTTAAGTTTTTCCTATATACGTCTATTCAAACATGTGACCACTGGGGCGGAGGCAAATATGACCCCATTGTCACTATCTGAACAAACCTGGTCGAAGACCATAAGCTTATGGTAAATGCAAATTTTTTAACCATTTACTATTGTTGTTTCAGAGAAGAATATATATATTTTTTACGTTTTCCCTATATACGTCTATGTAAAACATGTGACCACTGAGGGGGCGGCAAATATGATCCCATCTCACCATTTAAACAAACTTTGTAGAATAACATAAGCCTATGGTAAATACAAAATATTACACTTAGAGAACTGGCTCTTGTAGTTTTAGAGAAGATGTTTCAACTTCGCGCTTGCAATCAGTACTGTTATTCATTCGATCTTTGGAGATCGCTGAGCCCGATACTTATATTTAATTATCGGTGGTACTTTTTCATTTCTTTTTGTTTTCTTACTTAATTTTCGATTCAGTAGTTCCACTACTCAGGCCGATTAAAGGCTCTGGGTATTGTTTAACCACTTATAGGATATGTTGTCTGCTTTTTAATTTAGTCTTTTGACTGTTACTTGTGATAACCGCTGCTCCCAACTAAATTGCATTATGTTTATTTCGCTTTTCGGGGCATTTGATTGTATTATATACTGGGACCATACGCCGTACGACATGGGGAAGGAAGATACTCCATGTCCACCGCCATATGCATGCCATCTTCGGGATGGTTAAAATGTTGTACTATTGATTTTATTAATATTGAGTTCTGCTCAAACCGGGACTAGAGGGCGTAAGCGGTAGCTAGCATATTTCACTACCGCCCATGAACAGTCTTAATCAAACCGAGACTGCAATATTTCGTATGTGTCGTTTACGGCCGTTTCCAAAGGTCCATTATCATACTCTTTTTTTCAGTGTTTTCCTAAATAAGTCTATGTAAATCATGTGACCCAGGGGCGGGCCCAAATTTGACCCTAGGGTCACCATTTGAACAAAGAGAATCATAAGCTTATGGTAAATGCAAAATATTAAACATGTTGCTCTTGTAATTTCAGATTTTTTAAAACGATTTTTTTTCTTAATATATAAGTCTACGAGGAGCGTTCAAATATGAATGCAATTCGGTGCATTTTGATTAGTAGTAAACAAACAACGCCAACATAATTATCTCATTCCTTCAAAATATTCACCACCATGTGATATACATAATATCAGTCTTCTAATCCAATTTTTAAAGGAGTTTTCATAATCTTTTCTAGGTAAACTGTGCAGATACTGGAAAATAGCTGAACCGAGATTTTTACGTGTTTGATATTTTCTTCCGGCAAGGTATTTTTTGAGTCTTGGAAACAGAAAAAAGTCACAAGGGGCAAGGTCGGGCGAATAGGGAGGGTGGGGAAGCTCAACAACCTTTTCCTGTTTCAAAAAGTTGCGTACAATGGCCGCCTTGTGTGAAGACGCATTGTCATGCAACAGCCTGACACCCCGCACACCCGTTGCTGGTCGGCGTTTGTTAAAGTATTTCTTCAATTTGTGAAGGACCTTGCCTTTTTAAAATTTTGCATTTACGCATTTTCCTTTTGGTACGGCAATTTGAATGGAAGGACCTTGATTTGTAAAGAAAATGGCATACATGACCTTTCTGACGCTCATGGTACGTTTTGCAATGCAAGGTCTTTTGCTTTCTTTGGTGGCCCATATTTTGTTCTGGTTCTTTCGCGTGGGCTCATACAAATGAACCCACGTCTCGTCACCGGTGACGACATTTGCAAAAGATCGAGTGTCGTATTTGGGGAACTGTTTCAACAGTTTTTTGGCCATTTTAACACGGGCACGTTTCTGGTCTTCTGTAAGCAGATGGGGTATCCATCTTGCACTTATCTTCCTCATTTTTAAATCTCGCTTGAGAATTGTATGAGCAGCTCCTGCTGAGATGCCAACGCATCGAGCTATTTGCCTGGTTGTAAATCTTGCATCAGTACCTACAATTTCTTTAACTTTTGCAACCATTTTTGAGGATGTTGCAGTTTTTGGACGGCCTGCCTGAGGCGCATCTTCCAATGAAATTCCACCACTTTTAAATTTCTTACACCATCGAGTAACTGATGAATAAGACATTTCATTATCTCCATAAACAGTACATATTTCATGAAATATGTCCTTTGCCCCTATACCAAGAATACTACGGTTCTTTATTTAGGACCGTATTTGATCAGTGAAAAGTGACATTTTCCCAACCATTTTAGCATTAGTGTACACGAGTAGACAGTGTTCATCGAGCTATTGTAACAGCTAGACTGAACGGATTTAAACATGTGTGGTATCAATTGAAAGTTTACACAGGCCTCTTTGCGATACAGTTAATTATCTCGTGAAAATCGTGGGTACAAGCGAGATATAACTCCAGTTGCATTCATATTTGAACGCTCCTCGTATGTAAAACATGTGACCCCTGGGGCGGGTCAAATTTAGTCCCAGGGTTACCATTTGAATAAACTTGGTAGAGGACAATAAGATTATGGTGAAGATATTAAACCTCTGGTTCTTGTATTTTTTTGTCTGAACGTTCATTGATATAAAGACGCTGACATGGTTTGGTAAAGATCAATTAATAAATGAAGTTCCTAGAGTGTTCACAATGCAGAACATAACTTTTTTAGTAAAACAGGAGCCATAACTCTGGTGTTACTGATCCAATCTGGATGACATACGAAATCGTCCGAGCTTTTACTGATATTACTAATCTGCGCAAGCTTGTTAGAGATCAAATAATAAATGAATGTGCTAGAGTGTTCACAGGGCAGAACACGGCATTTTTTTCAGAAAATCCAGGACTATAACCCTAGTGTTGCTAATCGGATCTTACTGGTTCTCTAACTTGTCCGGGCTTCCATTTATATTAACAATCTGTCAACGTTTGGTAAAGATCAAATAAATAATAAATGAATGTGCTAGAATGTGACAACTTTGAAGGCAGAAAATGGCATTTTTAGCAAATCAAGGGTCATAACTCTGCTGTTGCTAATCCGAGTGACTGTCTTTAAAACTTCTCGAGCTTCACTGATATTAACAATCTCTGCAGGTTGCGGTACACTACTATGCTTTCTCATTGTCCACAATGCAATCTTCTCCGAAGATAAAAAATAAAAAATAAACTTACAAATTCAAAAAGATGTGTCTTATTTTTAAGGTAAGTCCAAGTCCAATCTGTTAAAAGTTAAAATTCAGCATGTTTCCTATACATAACCTACCATGGCGGCCGCCATATTTGTTTACATGCAAAACAGCATTAAAGATTTACCTGCTTTTGAGTGGGGGTATTAAGATGAAAGCATTTATTTTTAAACATAAAATTGTGAGATTATCTCACAATTTTATGTTTAAAAATAAATGCTTTCATCTTAATAAATGTTATTACTTTTTATAATTTAATTAACAACTCTGAAAATATATTTTGAAACATTTATCTGGCATGTTTTATTTTTTAGGACATTTCACTTCTGGCTCAGGTTACTCCTGGAAAGTGGCATGGCCAAGACCATGCTATATTTAGGATACCGCAACCTATACGTTTGGTAAAGATCAAATAATAAATGAAGGAGCTAGAGTGTTCACAAGGCAGAATGTGGCATGTTCCAGAAAAATCAATAACTATAACTCTAGTGAAACTAATCCGATCTGGTTGGTTTTCGAACTTGTCCGAGCTTTCATTGATACAAGGATTCTGGTAAGGTTTGGTAAAGATCCGATTAATAATGAAGGTTCTATCTTGTTCACAATGCAAATGTTAACGGACAAAGATGGACATCTCGCGATGGCGGCCATGTTCGACATCGAGGCCATGTTCGACATCGAATAGAAACGAATTACATGTCGTGCAAGTAGCCATTTTGGTAAAAGATTCAAATCCATATCACTTATAGTGTTTCAGAAGTCGCCACAGAAATACAGTTTTAGCCGTGGCGGCTATCTTACATTTCCTGCCGACCTGAATTTATGCTGATAGTTTCAGAGAAGTAGTCGCCATAAGGTTTTCCTCTATAATGCTATGTAAATCAAAATGCATTTTTGTACATGCAATGTCAATCATTTTAAGGTTCCAGTCCAATACCACATATGGATTTTGAAAGTAGTTGCCACAAACGTGCATGTTTATGCCCCCGAAGGGCGGAATATAGTAGTCGCATCGTCCGTCAGTTAGTCAGTCCGTCAGTCCTTCCGTTCGTCCGTACCATCGTGTCCGGTCAATAACTCTGACATTTATTGACGGATTTTCAAATACCTTGGAACAAGTGCTCACCACAACAATCCAGGTCCGTGGCTCCAAGGTCAATGTCACACGGCTCTAGGTATTGTTTAACCACTCATAGGATATGTCTGCTTTTTGATACGCAGGCTTCATAACCGCTGCTCCCAACTAAATTCCATTATGTTTATTTCGCTCTTCGGGCCATTTAATTTTATTAGATACTGGGACCATACGCCGTACGACATGGAGATGCGTTGCACTCCATGTCCACCGCCATATGCATGCCATCTTCGGGATGGTTAAAATTGTGTACTATTGTTTTTATGAATATAGAGTTCTTCTCAACACGGGGCTAGAGGGCGTGATCGGTAGCTAGCATATTTCACTACCGCTCATGAACAGTCTCTCTCAAACCGAGACTGCAATATTTCGTATGTGTCGTGCTCGGCCGTTTCTAAAGGGCCGTTTCCAAAGGTCCATTATCATACTCATTTTTTATAGCACAGTGACGTTGCTTGTGCAGTGTGGCGGCAGTAAAACGTCTCCCCGCGCTTGCAATCAGTACTGTTATTCATTCGATCTTTGAGATCGCTGAGCTCGATACTTATATTTAGTTATCGGTGGTACATTTTCAATTTCTTTTGTTTTCTTACTTAATTTTTGATTCGGTGGTTCAACTACTCCGGCCGATAAAAGGCTCTGGGTATTGTTTAACCACTCATAGGATATGTTGTCTGCTTTTTGATACGCAGGCTTCATAACCGCTGCTCCCAACTAAATTCCATTATGTCTATTTTGCTCTTCGGGCCATTTATTTGTATTATATACTGGATACCATACGCCGTACGACATGGAGATGCGTTACACTCCATGTCTACCGCGATATGCATGCCATTTTCGGGATGGTTAAAATGTTGTACTATTGTTTTTATGAATATTGAGTTCTGCTCAACCCGGGACTAGAGAGCGTGAGCGGTAGCTATCATAATACACTACCGCTCACGAACAGCCTCAATCAAACCGAGACTGCAATATTTCGTATGTGTCGAGCTCGGCCGTTTCCAAAGGTCAATTATGATACTCTTTTTTAGAGGTCAAATGTAAGAAAGAAGTGCTTTCTTGTCCGGTTAATAACTCTGTCATTCATGAACGGATTTTCAAATAACATGGCACAAGTGCTCACAGCAACAAGACGACGTGTCGCGTGGATAATCCAGGTCAGTGACTCCAAGGTCAGGGTCACACTTAGAGGTCATATATCAAAACAACTATAAGGGCATTTATCAATTACAGTGACATTTCTTGTTAAAATCTGTTTCTAGCCGTGGCGGCCATCATGTATTTCCAGTAGTCAACTGGACATTAAGAGCAATATTCCCGAGAAGTTTCATAAAAATCCGTCAATTTCAGAGGAGTACATGTATTTACCACAAGTCTTTCCTATATAACTCTATTTAAACAAAGATGTCCACTGGCAGTCACGTTTGACATCGAATCGAAATGAATGTCGGTTAGGACCAACTACATGTGATGCCATGTAAAGGTTCCAAATATATATCACTATATATTTCAAAGTCTATTTTTAGCCGTGGCAATCATTTTGAATTTTCGACCGACCTGATCGTTTGGAAGGATCAACTAGACATCAAGGGCAACATTCCCGGGAACTTTCGTGAAAATCAGTCAATTAGTTTCAGAGAAATATTCATAACAAGTGATTACTATGTATCTCTTTGTAAAAAAAACGGTGAATCAAGACCATGCTTATCATTTTAGAAAAAGCCCCACATCAATATCACATAGATTTCAAGAAGTAGTCGCTACAAACTTGTTTTCTAAAAATCTATTTTCGTTTTGGCGGCTATCTTAGATTAGCCTAAAGTTTCATGAAACTCCATCCAGTAGTTTCAGAATCCAGTAGTTTCAGTGGAATAGTTACTACAAAAAACAAACGGACGCTGCACCACGGCATTAGCTCTGCTGATCTGTGATTAGTAGCTAAACAACAATGAATTTTGAAGAAAAAAGTAAGAAGCTGTTCCCATAAGCAAACATATTTTTTAACAAACCTCAGGTAATGTTTAAGCCTTTCACCATTATAAGCAAAACACAGTGTGCAAGACATAAATGTCCAAGTGTTAAACTGCAGTGCTGGAAGTTTTACTGTTATAAAATGCTATTAAATTATTTTATTTAGGTAAAATAAACAACAAAGAAAAACAGGACATTGCTTTGAAATGTTTAATACTTGGTCTCCGAGGAAAATGTACTTATACAATAATAGACAGACGCACGCAAAAGTACGATCTGCTAAAGATGTGTTGCATATAACAGTATGAAGGCAATACAAAGCATGTCTTGTTTACTAGATTTTCTTGCATACTGGATATCCCACCAATTTAACTAGTCAGCGGCTAGATATGTTCGTTTTATCCCAGGTTTGATATTATATATTTCATGCGCAATTATGATGTCACGTTTTCTCAGCAGATGCTACATGTGTATAAAGATACATGTAATTTAAATGCTGGGATCGATTAAAGGGAAATCCTTCACTAGATGGTCGGCGTGTGGTTGTTTTCACGAACATGATAATGCAAGTGAGAAAAAATTGAGCCTACCATCAAAACAAGAATTGCATTGGGTTTTACGGCGTATCAGAAAAAAAAGCTTATACTACGTCAACAGTAATGAACATTCTCATATAATGGCTCATTTTCAGCCCACATTGCCAGACGAACATATTTTGGTCACATTACACATTTCGCACCTGGACAATATCCAACAAATCCTCTCGGATTTTGACAATCCTCTGCCCCGATAGGCAGTGGCCCGATATTTCCAGGGGAATCTACACAGGGTATCGAAAGTAGAACCAAGCAGTTAAATAGTCTCTTTTATATAACATTTTAAATGTATTTATGATATTAACCGAGAGCGAAATGTTAAATGCTCTATTGGACATTATTCGTGGATGACGTTATTTAACTTAATTTTGTGTTGTTGGTTGTTTAATATTATAATTATGCATGAATTTCCATTCAATGAGAAATCGCGATTTTTCACCAGTAGAAATGTAGCCTAAAACATAATCGTATTTATTTTAAATGAGACATTATATATCAGTGTTATGCAATAACAAATATCTATCAGTCTGATAACTCTTGCTTTGCGGTTGAGACTATTGCATTTCAATCCTAGGTACCACTAGCACCAGACAAAATGACACTTGAACACTTCACTGTATTTATTCCCATTCACCATGCACACGTAGTTTTGTCTTATTATAACAGTTGGCTGGATCCTTCAGCATCAGCCTTACTTTTGTTTGTGTCATCGGATTCTAAATGAAACATCTGTTTCTAAATGAAACATCTCGAACGGATGTTGCAATCGTCACTCTTTCATTAAGCTTTTAAAGATAGCTAATACATCTTCTATGCGGAACACGTTACAGTGTATCAGAGTTTTCGGCATTTTCTTTTCTTGCAGAGCCTCTACCATTCTCAGAAACGCCACTTCCACTATATTTTTTAATCTATCTTAACGTTGGATTTGTCCAACTACACCCTAACAGGGAGCGCATCTTCTTTAACACTAACTCTAAGGGATTGCACCACTAGTTTCAGTCACTTATTGTACAATCATGTGTCTCTCAGTGTCGAAATAAATGACTCCGGAAACTCGTCAAGAAAAGAATAACATTTTCTGACTGCTGTCCTGCAATTTACATCATCTCCCCTGAAAATAAAAACAACATTGGTTTAGGCCAAAAAGAAATAATGCTGTTGTTTCTGTTAGATGTTAAAACTAGACTAGAAGTCTACTCGTCCTATGTACACGAATGTTTAACTAAAGGGGTGCAGGACGAATTGTACCCGTGAACGTTTCATAACCTGCATGTTTCGTACCAAGTTTTGAGTACAAAATAACGAATGTGTTGGACGTTTCGTACCCAGGAATAGGTTATATAGAGTTAGAGTAAGAACATATCAAATTTCAAAATACCATAACAAAGGAAGTTGGACGTTTCTTACCCTAAACTGGCGTTTCGTATCCTAAACAGGGCTTTCGTACCCTAAACTGGGTAAGAATGTCCAATGACACAGGTACGAAACGTCCAGTAGCATTGGACGTGTACACGGTACGAAACAATTTATTTTTATTTGTTTGGCGGGTTTGGTAAAGTATATCCTTTACTACGTTTTTCGTGATACATACATTAATGTGTTGCTTGACCTATATATGTGTCGATATGCTGTAAAACATCATTCATTCAATAATTCGTAATCCTACAACAACGCCATTAGTATTACTTTCCCCATCCCATGCTTGCATAGTTCGTAGACGTGTATTTTAGTTATGCACACATGCTGGCACTGCTCCGTCGTAGACCGATTTTTCATTGACATTATCATTTGATTTTACCAAAACCCGTCCATAAATACATTATTTTCGAATTTGAAGTTCCGCTATTACAGCATGTTAAAGCTCTGAGTATTGTTTAATCATACTTAAAGTTAGTATTTTGACTGTTGCTTGTGATGCGCTTGCTTCATAACTTCTGCTCCAACTAAAGTCAGTTTAGTCCAAGGTGCTACAACTACATTAAACACAATTGTATTTGTTTTGTCGCATATATTGCTCCCATTGCTCCGTGTGAGTGTTGCTTGTTTTGGATGCGTGTTTTCGGTCGACAACGTTTTGTAAATGCTCTAATTTTTGTTTGGCGTTTATACCTTTATACAATATTTATTTAGTTATAATATGAACAGCGATGATTTAAAACACTTTTGAATGCATGTTTTTTTTCACAGATACACAATGTTTCAAACTAAAATTAAAGTGTCACTGGGAAGCATTGCATTTACATAATAACGTATTTTGTATACGAACCATGAACAGTAAGTACGTAATTAAATCAGAACAAATTTCTAATAAATAATTATTTTGGTAGCTGGGGAAACATTGCGAAGCTTAATTCCAGGCTGTTATGTTAGGCTATATACAAAAACGAGAAAAAATTAACGACAGCTTCAAAATACATTAGCATACAATTTAGCAACCACCTGCCAGACAACCTCTATCCGTATCTACTGAATCTATAATGACGACTGGGATCCATCTGTGTGGATAGAAACTATTTAAACTAATGCACACTCTTGAATACATTAGCCTAACTTGTTGAAAAGGTTTTGAAAAGTAGAACATGCGTGTGCATGGAAGGCGCACATGGTTTGCTTGGTCATCTTTGCTAAGTGAAATTTGTTAAATAGTAATTAATGATAACTTATCACAGTACTTCTTAACTCTTACATGTACCATGACTGCTTTAAATAGGTTGCCTCGATATATTTAACTACACGTTATATCTTCATTATGTATTGTGTTCGTATCCGGAATTGTTTATGAAAACTATGTGTGCTGTAATGTATTGTGGAATACAGTACTCTATATGTTGAATGCTCTGATCATGTGTGCTGTTATATACTGCGTTAGTTATTTTGATTTTATCTATGTACTGTAACTCTTGCTCTAATTTGAACTGTGTGATGTAACTCTTGCTTTAATTTAACAGTGTGCGGTGTAACTATTGTTTTAATTTGGCACTGTGCGATGTAACTATTGCTTTAATTTGGCAATGTGTGATGCAATGATTGCTTTAATTGGCACTGTGTGATGTAATGATTGCTTTAATTTGACACTGTGTGATGAAATTCGTCATCCAGGTTCCGGTTATTGCGGGCTTAGTGCTTTTCTTTTCAGATATAGCGAATTCTTCC